>CAJNSZ010002889.1:0-13152 GCA_905329745.1 Rotaria sp. Silwood2
GAAAACCTTCCAAAGATCTCCGAACTATGTCTATTGGATGCAGCATCAATTTTAACCTATTTGAGCATATTTTGACTATCTTAGGAAAGAACAGGAAAGAGTGACAAAAAATCACCTGGCCAATTTTGAGAAGTCCTCAGTAAAACCGATTTTTCTCAGCGAAGAAAAGGAATTTTTGAGAAAACTCTTCGTAACTTTGTAGCTACGCATCTAACCAATCTAACCATGCAAAAAAAATTAGCTCTATCATCTTCAGAGAAACCTGTGATAGACTTGCAAAATTAAGTTTCGGCTTTTGAGTTTGGTTTTTGGCAAACTATTTTGTGAGCCAATGCTTTGTTCTAAAAATGGCTTGAAACCAGTTTCTTATTCAGTTTTTCATGCTCTATCAGAAAAACTAAGTTAGAAGAATCTATTTCGTAACATATTAGAAAAAAAAAGGAATCTATGAAAAGGTGAGAAATTATCTGTTTTCGACATCTTCCGAGTATTTTCAATTTTTCGACCGGAAAATAGGTTCAGGAAAACGCAAGGCATACATATTCTTGACCGCCTTGAGATTCTCTATCGAATGGTGTATAAAAATCAAAAAAAAAAATTTCACTGCAACTTTGATTTCCGTGCACCTTAATTAGATCATTATCTATAACAACTATCACAAATGCTGTTTTGCTCACGTAAATGATTCAATGTTTTCATGTATCTAAGACAAGAAATTAGTTGAAACACGTTAAATCTCGTTAAAAAACAGAAACTAATGAGTTGATGCTCGACATAGTAAAAGTAGTTCAAGAAAAACAAGCGAAAACACATTTTTTTCAAAAAAGTTTGTCGAGTTTTACTGTATTTAAAATTATAGACGTGTTAAAACTAGTGAAACTCTAAATTGTATTAGTTTGGCGGTGCGAATGAGAATTTGACTCGAATATGATCAATCTTTTCGCGTACCAATACAAACTGTTCGATTGTGAGACGGAAATCTCCTTATTCGATAGAGCATCAACTATATTGAAGTCATGAATGAGGGTGTGGGCTGGAGTGTGGATCTTACCATCACTCACATTGACACCCACACTCTGTTTTTCATGAAAGCGTTGAAAAAATATTTTTGGTACTCTTGATTAATTCTGAATCTCTTGTTACTTCAATAAGATTTTGTTTCTTTTGGAGTTAAGTCAGTTCGCATCAAATAAGCCCTTAACAGAATTGATACTCATAATTTTCGTTCGTCTATCTCAAAAATATACCAATCAATCTATATATATATTAGAGACCAATAGGATCCATGAGAATCTACAGGATGCATTCTTTTCGATTAGGATTTATAGGCTTCATACAAAGCCAGTTAAGTTCCTACAATATCCGGTTGTGAAGCCCAATTTTCTTATTTTTTTTCATAGCTTTCATCGGTTCCTGTTATTCTGTTGGACTCTATGATCCACTAATGTTTACTTTTCTCCTTTGCTGTCTTTACTTTGTTATTAAAATTTGTTGATGGTGAGGTCGATCACAAGTATAGTATCAAAATTAACTTGGTTTTCAGTGTTTACTTTTCTACTACTAAAAGCATCAAGGAACAGCAAACGGGAATGAAGAAACAAGAGCAATACTCGTACTGTAAATGTCTTATTCTCTTATTAGTCAGTATCAATCAAGAAAATAAGTTATTCTTAGTGTTTGAATACGTTGTTAATTAAGTTAAGGTCTTCACCCTGTTATGATCCGTCCAAAATTCCAACAGTATTATTATATCATTAATTTAGACACTGTAGTATCTTGAAACATTCAATGTTCTGAACCAGTGAGTGATCGATTATCTTAATTCTTTGTGAATATGGTTGTAATTGTCAATATGTGTCTTATTCTTTTCTTCAATCGCATACACACACTGTCTTTCACTGAATCACAGGAACAATGAATTAAAACTCTTATTCTAGCAATATGTAGTGTGTACTGAGGTCAACATGGTCAAAAATTCACGAAAGCATTTTCAAGATCTTAATAAGGGGCACAAAATACTAAATGTTAGAATTCATTGAGAAAAAATAACTGAAATGATCAAGACTATATAATGAGTTTATTTGTGCTTAAGCCAGATATTCATTTAAAATGAGACTTTCTAACATAATAGTTATGAGAAAAGAGTACATCATTCAACGTGACAAGTTGATCATCAGTCAACTTTTCTCGATATTTATGCCATGAACCGTGATGAGTACGACGAAAATTGGATAGACATTCTTTAATAGATTTCTAAAAACAAATCATTGTCTTTTAATACATAACAACAGCTAGAAAAGTATATTCACTTGTATCAGATCTGGGTCATGTGAATGTTCACAGAGAAGCATTAATACGTCTGGTGCATATACTGGAATATCATATGAACTCGAGAGAACAATGGTACAAAGACCCAACATACCTGAAATGATGGTATGTCACATATTTGCTCAGAACTTTTCACTATAAATATAGTATAAAAGACTAAAGGTAAGTCGAGACACTTAATATCATGATTGGTCTTTTCTCCTATGATCTCTATATTTATCAGATAGCAGTTTCAAACAATACGTCTCTTGGAAATGTTTTAAACTACAAGTCATCATTTGAAGTATTAGTAATAAATTCTTCTATTTGCAGATTCACAAACCTTGTATAGAATTAGAATCACAGTTCAAGTAGTTAACAAAGAAATTATATAACCCATATAAACATTGGACACAAAATAAAGACTTATATCTCAATCGGAAGAATTTCGGGTGTGGGTGTGGGTGCAGGTGTGGGTGCAGGTGTGGGGGAAAATGAAGGAAGCACTCACCCCCACACCCACACCCATAATCGGCCGACAAGTATTTTCCGATAGAGAAGCATCATTTTTCCTTAGAGATCCTTTTCTAAGGGAACTTTCCAATGCATCGGATCATTTACATCAGTAAAGATTCTAAAAAAGAACACTTCATGGAGATGAAATTCAAAGACAAAAAAATCATTGATGATCAGATAATTTCTATCGAAACACCGTGAAGATTCGAATCAATTGTTGCATTTAATCAGTTTTCACTCGGACACATCATCGTCAACGTATTTAGTATTCGAGATCTGTATCTCAGCATAATAGTCACCCCGCCTTGCGAAAAATCTTATTCAAGTACCTATCGTATGAAATTTAACAATCGATCAATTGCAACATGTCGTTAAAAAAATGATTTCTAAATAATATTATAACTCCAATTTACCGAGCCTTGAGACGTAACTTATACGTCATCTAAACATGATATCTGGTGTTCGTGAAAGACCGAATACAATCTCTGTTAATTGTTCTCATGAAGAATTCATACAAGAATCTTTTTTTCTTTTTTGTTTAAAAGTTCCTCGTTTGAACTTCGAGGTCAAAAAGAATCTTGAGTGTTCATCTAAAGAAGTAAGAATTTTGGAAGAATAAGATTAAGAACGTCAATTAGGGACAGATTAAATTGAATTGATTATCAGTGATATTTGAATATTCGATTGATCAGATTGATGATAATGATTTTCTTTGATAAGAAGTTTTTTTCAAAAACTCTAATCAATGATTTGTTAATAAAAAAGAATTTCAAATATAAATGGAAGAAAATAATAATCAATAAAAATGAATCGATGTTTTAATGAAAAAGAAAGATGAAATAATCGATTTACGATTGTTCATGAAGACTTCGGCATTCAAGTAAAATTTCATATTGAAATAATTGTTTACTATTTGGAGATAAATCTTATGACAAATGACAAGACCTCCGAGAATCGATTAAATTAGTTGATTCAATTGTTCTTGATCACTTTTTGGAGTAATTGTAAATTTAATTGAAGAAATCATTTCTTTATATTCGTATTTTAATTGATTTTTGTTTTTCCATTTTTTATAGTTAAATTTTCACAGTCTAAATCTTGTTTTTCCTCTTGAGAAAGATTATTTAAATGAACTTGTCCAACAACACGTTCATCTTCTCTAAGAGTAAGATTTACTTTAGGTAAAAATCGATTCGATTTAGTTCGATTTTTCTTTGAAATTTTCCTTTTTGTGCTTGTTTATGAAAATAGATTTGTAATCCAAAATATTTTTCTAATTTAATATTTGCTTAAACAAATGAAAGTGAAAATATTGAACATTATGAAAGAAGAAATGCTTGATCAATTGAATACCAATAAAGTACAACTAATTCTTCTTCAACTTGAATTATCGGTGCTACGTCACAACAACCATCACAATCACAGATTGATTTCATCCAACAAAATCGAGCCATCATCGGACGATGTCAATTTGATAATTGTTGAAGATGTGAACGTCACCACCAAATAATTCTGTACGTTTTATTTGATTGTCTCGTTAAGAAGAAAAAGATTGGTTTTTGATTTGAATTAGATATGAAAGTGTAACTTGTCCTTGTTCTTTTAAAAGAAAAGTTACTTCAGTCCCGTCTTCTTCAGGTATATGAACATATTCAATTTGATCATGCTGATCACGAATATATCGATCTGTTTGAATATCTTTTAATAACAAATCATTTGATCGAATAACTTGACAATCAATTGGTGTTTCTTATCAATGACGAAGATAACCTGTTTGATTTTCTAAATTATTTGCTTTTGCTACGGCATTTTGACTAACAACATCAATATCTTCAACACTAAGACTTCCTTTTATTATTTGATCAAATACTTCATGTGGAAAATACGTTTTAAAACTATGCACAAAATCAAAAGCAAATAAATGAGCATTTTCTTCTATTTCTCCTCTCACCTTTAGAGCAGAAAATTCTTCACGAATTTCGCTAAATGATGGATAAATACGAAGTTCAGTTCATGATGGAAAGATTTTCTCATTCTCTTCATTTGATTTCAAATCAACAGACATTCTTACCACGTCAAATAGAAATTAAAACAATCGACATCATTTTCAACAATTTTTTCTTATCCTATCAACAGTTTCTTCACAATCAAACAAACAATACTTGTTCTGTTTTGTCTTGGATCAAATGATAAATTTGAAATAGAGACACTCGATAACAAAACAAAAGAAAAAAAGACCCTGATAAAAACTTTGCTGTCCTGATATCATCATCACAAATTCAAAGATAAAAATGTTAATGCAGCTGAAATGATTCACGTCCTAGCAAACGAAAAAAAAACTTGATTTTTTTCATCGAATATCAAATGAGAAATTCCACTGATTCTACATTATTTTATATAGAACATTTCACACGTACGCTTCAAATAAAATTTCATTTATAACAAAGGAAAATAAAGATGGACATCTTTTAAATGTAGTCAAATGAAAGTGAGATAATATTACGCAATGGCTGTAGTTCAAAATTCAGAATACGAAAATGATTGAGTGACGAAAAAAATAGGGCAACTTGAATAAAAAATTCATGGTTGAATGGAAATATATCTTCTATCAGCAAATACGTAACATAATTAAATACTGTATCTGAAAATATGTTGCCAATATCTTCGCGGCGATCAAATACAAAAGGAAGTGAGAAGATATGGCATAGAGCTGCACGGCTACTGATATAATTTATGCTACTAGTCATTGGTTGTTGTCTAATATTTGTAACAATTCGTTGATTATCTTGACTGGGCACATAATTAAATAAATCAACAGTATTATGATAAGTAAAAATATAAAAAGTGAATGAATGCAGTTGTGGCATATAAACAAAAATTTCATTTTCAAGATTAGTACTGCCGATGAATGTATCTCGATCTTGTACACGAAGATATAAAGTTAATTTTTCTAAGTATGACATACGATGAAGAAGAGGTAAAATTTTCTCATCCTATTGATGAATTGGAAGATAGTACTGAATGAGAAACATTTCAAATCAGATAAATCATCCTACAAAATAACAAGAAATTTTGTAGATATATATTTCTTAATTGATTTAAAAAACTAAATAACGCGTACAATAGAGTCATGCAAGGTAAGATTTTTTCGTACCCTCACCCTATCTTACAGTGATTTTCGTACCCTATACCCTACAGCTTCGTACCATAATCCTACCCTACCCTATAAATTTTGTGTCATCTATTCTACCGTACCCGTATATTTCCATAATTTGGTACATGCAACATGAGGCTTTTTTATTATTTTTCTTGGTATGTATTGATTTTCAACCATAACCAAATAGAAGAAGATCAGATATTTCGAAAATTTCGTAAAAGTAAAATATCATGAGCAATGTCGTCGCTTAAGGTCCCTGTCTTTCACAGTAGATTTTTCCCTCACAATGGTGCATTGGAACTGAAATTGTTAGAGATGAGGGATTCAAGTGAGAGCCATTTCTAGTAAAACTTTCAGCCCGATATGTCATACCCGACCGAACTTTCGGCTTATTTATTGTTCGTTTATGCTCTTTCGGAGCATCGTTATAAACTCATCATCTCGAGAGTTACAGAGCTACTGGAATGAGGATCATTAAACTCGAAACTTGAATGTAGTTTCTCGTGGAAAAAAATTTGAAATTCACTTCAGCTAATCTGTTATGATGATTTTTGTACAAAGCATTCAAATAAACAAAAACATTTCATTGCACAAAACTAAATCTTGTTATTCTCACTTAGACTTTTCAAGTCAAAATAAAATCTAGTTTATAACTTGAACCGAGTGGAAGTTATTTCTATTCTCTGATTAAAAAGTACGCTCTGAGAAAAACGGTAAATAGGTTGAGATATAACTTTTTTTATTGAAATCCAGAAATGAATGCATATACATAATATGTATAAGGGGAGTTTTTAAAAGCATGCAACATATAACGTAAGCTAGCATCATGAAGCGTGCTTAAATTATATAAGAATGTCTACTCAATACTAATGCAAATAAAAACACAGTCTTCTCGCAACTAAATCGACTTTAAAAAAAAGCAAGAATTTTCTGGAAAAGGCTGCAATATACTGGAAATTGTTTTCGGAAGTCTGTTAAAATTTAGAGAGAAAACTTCGATGCGTCTTTCTCTGATAACAACTCAGCTTCGATTATTTTTCGAAGCAGACATTTTCTGAGAATCGGACGGACTCAAATTTTATCTTCTCTCTCTCAAAACATTCAGTCGTGAACATTTTAAAAAAAGTTTTTTTCTGAATAGTTCCATACAGACTCTTCTTTGTTAAAATTTTATTCTTCTTTAGCGTAAACACAAACGTATTTTATTAAAATAAAACAAATAGTTTTTATATTGTATCTATTTGTTGTTTTACTAATAAATATCCTCCGAAATTTACTAATAGTGCATGAATATGTTGTGGTCAAAATTAAAATTTCAAATTTTACTAGGCGAAATTGAAATTTCTTTTTTGATGAATACACAAAGATAAATCTTAATAAAAAATGGTGTGGATATGGTGATTGTGGGCTTGAGTCTACATAAGACTACAAAAAATCGAGAATGGATTTGAGATTTAGGACCAAGAACCTTGGAATTGGGTTTCTTCTTCGAAGCATGGATTTGCTTTTGAACCAAATCCATATAAACAATTTGCAATTTGTGCGACCATGATCAAAACACAAACTATTTGTATTGTTTTTGTCCAAGACCAAATTCAAATCACAAACTATTTGTATTGTTTTTGTCCAAGACCAAATTCAAATCACAAAATATTTTTCTTGTTGTGCCCTTCCCTAGTAAAGTAGATTATTGTTAATGTTACCGTACCTTACCAAATCCTTTGAGATGTCACTCATTTAAATCCAAACTCAAATCTTATGTCAAAGCCAAAGCAAATAATCAGGGGTCGCAGAAGGGGGATATGAGAAAGAAGGAATTTAAGAAGGAATTTTTCAAAAAAAAAGAAGGAAATTTGAACAAAAGAAGGAAAGAAAGGAAAAGAAGGAATTTTCCAGGAATAATGCGCTGCAACGAATAAATTTTATACGATCGCCAATAAGAAACGATACGACTGCGGTGAGGTGAGTAAAATAGTATTTGAATTATTATTTGGCCACGTTGCAAGACCGTTCTCTTGCTTTTATAGCGAATACGAACAGAGAACGAATTTCAAAGACGAACAGTTTTCTCCTTGGTCCTGCGACGTGCGTGCATGTTGTTGTCATCCCCATATATCAATGACTCTCTCGGTAGTTTTACAGGTCGCGCACATCCCTCATTAGAGTCTGTCGGGTCCTATTCGAGCCCGGATCAGGACCCTGCTGGGTCTGAAAATTTCGCGTTAACCAGGTCCGGGTTCGGGACTTGAAAGTTTTGCTGATCGGGTCCGGCTTGTGTCCGGACGTCAGATCATTTGAAAAATTTGTACAGTGTGCTACTCGATGAACACAAAAGATCAAAAAAAGTATCTCGTTTCTTCCTAACGACTATCAAATTCGGATTAAAAAATTTCATTAAAAGTACTACGAGTACGGCTCGGGTCCAGACTCAGAAAAGAATGATCAATCGGATCCGGGTCCAAGAATTTTGATCAACCTGGGTCTTGATCTGGACCCCAGCCCAAAAAAGTTTAATCGATCATGTCTGGGTTCGAAAATTCTTGGATCCAACGGGCTCTATCCCTCGCTTGCATGTATTGCTATGCCGTGTAGCAATCACGAAAATTCGTGTATGATCAAACCTATCCGTTGATAGGGCGTCAGAGATATGCAGCAGCATCCTCGTTTTGTCCTTGAAAAATAGACAACACAATGCATAGTAGCTACTTCTATCGGCCACTTTTATACATAACGGGAGTGGGACAAAGGGCTAGTCTAAACACATCGTTCTCGCCTAGATACGGCGAGTTGAAGGTGATTCGAAGTTAAGTTGACTGGTTAACTTCACTTTTAGCGTTGAATGCTGAATTCAACTAGAAATCATCTTTAAACTTGTAAAAAGATATTTTCCGTCATCCGATATTTCTGATATATCCCACTTGGATTGAGATGCCTTATGACTTCTTCGATTCAGATACGCTTTTTCGGTTTCTCGTTCGGAATAGGTCTCCTATGTGATTTTTACATCCTCCATCGAATTGTATTAACTAGATAAATTTCCAGTTCTTTGATCGATGTACACTGTTCCAGATACTTTTCAAGGTTTTCTATCGATATAGAGTTAAATTGTGACTTATGATTTTTTTCGACCAGAAAAGTCAAAAGTCGTCTCTGAAACCCGAACTCGATCGAAAAAGTTAAAAAGCATATTAAAAACTACAGCTCGAGCGGAGAAGTTCAAATTCATGTCTGGCATTGATTGATCAACTTAAATTGCGTAGAAAGCTAAACGTTGATTTTGGGTTGAACTGAAATTAACTTACAATGGAACGGTCTGTACTGATAAGCTAGCCGGAGGACCCCGTGTGGTGCAAATGATCACACTCATTGAGAAACTCATGAATTTAAAATATGAACTGCTGATGGCTTACCCGAGCAGAGATATTCAGTTTTTAAGTTGTGCATTAATAGAGTATTGGAACATAATAATATATGAAATATCGACATCAGCTTTTAACATAATCATCAGATTTGCTAAGAAGTGCATTTCCAAAATCAAGATAAGATCTACTTACACTATTTAGATTAATCTAGCTATGATCTCTATTGAGCTCTACAGTATTGAGTACAAATTATATCGATTATTATATAGAAAAATTCCTAAATTATCTATAGTTTCGACTTCATTTTTTGATAAATTATGTATAATAACATTTAAAAAAATATACTATAAATGGAGATGAAGATCTTCAATCAAGTGGTAATAGCAAAGATGTTTGTTGCACCAGGCACAGGTTAGAAGAGTTCGTTCTTCACAACGGGCAACTGAACAATAAAGGTTACAAAATTTAAAACAAACATCCTTTGGTTTTTTGATTTCACCAACTGCTGCATGGAGTATATGAGCTCGCACGAATCCAGACTTAATGAGATCTTTAAATTGTGGAGAAAATAATTGATTGTGAATGATAGAATGCATATTGATGAAATATTGGCGATCATTCAAGTTCATCTCTGTTTGATTGATATGGATGTAATGTTCAATTTTCTTATGAATAAATCGCCAGGCACGAAACAATGATAGATCTTGTAGTTGAATATGACCAGTAGATCCTTGAGGAAAAATTAATAATTGGCTGTCTTGATGTGGAAATACTGCTCTAAATTTTCTTAGATCAGTGTGAGTTGTCCAACAATCAAGAAAGAAAAGGAATTTTCTATCAACCAAAGGGCGTAGAACTTCATCTATAAATGTGCGATGTTTTTCATCGCTACTTTTTCCAGATTTCGAAGCTCGTACGACAACATTTGGTGACACCGTTAGATCCTTCCGTACTGTTGCACCGAATTCATTTTCTTTTTCTTGCAGAATAAGAAAGAATTTACCTAGTAGTTTACCATCAGCTGATGTAATAGGCTGCACTGTATAAGAGTGTGTTATATTATTTTTCTTTTTAACAGCAACTTCGGTTGTTCTTTCACCAGTAAACGATAGGGTTCTTGGAGATATATATTCTTTTTGAAATGAACAATGATCACTATTTAAGATTTGATGAGGAGAATAATTCAAAATCAGAGATCTTTGATTCTTGATCCAATTATGGGCATCTAAAGCAGACATGTCAAATTAAGACAAATGTATTAGAATATCAAGTAAAAATTTACAGACCTTTCAAACTACAAGGTTTTCTGCTTGAAGAAATCCGTGTAACAAGTTTCTTGTACCTTCTTGATGAAATCCCATATTGTCTCTTGAATCGCGTAATGAATGATTCACTTGCTTCGAAATTATTCCAACCTAGTTCTCTTGCTTTTTGAATTGCATAAAGTTCTAGATCACTATCATCAACTACTTCTTTTTCAATTGCTCGTTGAACGTAGAATGCATTCCACATAAGGTCTTTTATTTTCCTTAACTTTTCTGATCTGGTACCGTTATTTTCAATATATTCTCTGAACCTTGTGATATAATACATATATTTGACTTTTCGAAATCTATTCTTGATACTTGCAAATTTATAATTTGGATGCTTATCAACCCATTCTACTATATCTTCCATCTCTTCTAATGTAAAATTATTTTGAATGTCGAAATATTGATTTTCATCATAATCGTCAACATTCTGTTCTTCAATAATTGATTCTTCTTCATCATTGTTGTCTTCTTCGTCCATCATTTCATCAGAAAAATCGAAAGTTTAGTAAGTATGTAGTTCATTAAAGTGACTATCCTTGAATGTCTTTAAAATTTCGAATAACTGTTGAGAAGCTAAAATCTCATCTTCAGTTGTTGTCGAGCTTTCAAAGTGAAATTCCATTTGTGTCAAATGAAGCAGATGTTTCACAATGTTCACCAAATTCATTTTTTCAATCGATAAAGTCAATCTTTTCAAATGTTAGTCGTAGTGGAAAGTAAGCAGGAACGTTATTTCGAATATACATTTGATTGAAACTTTCGAATACCAATCACAAAGCAATATAATTTAAATTATTTATTGATGTATCAATGCATTTAATTTTCGAATATCTTATATGTGAACACTTCAAATGTAATACTTCTTGTTTTGAATTCTATACTGTTAAAATTCAATAGAGGTCATAGCTAGATTAATCTAAATAGTGTAAGTAGATCTTATCTTGATTTTGGAAATGCACTTCTTAGCAAATCTGATGATTATGTTAAAAGCTGATGTCGATATTTCATATATTATTATGTTCCAATACTCTATTAATGCACAACTTAAAAACTGAATATCTCTGTTCGGGTAAGCCATCAGCAGTTCATATTTTAAATTCATGAGTTTCTCAATGAGTGTGATCATTTGCACCCCACGAGATCCTCCGGCTAACTTATCAGTACACACCGTTCCATTGTTGGTGAAAAATATAATCATGGGAGATATTGGAATTGTACCGGAGGTAAATTATTTTGCAGTTAAGTATCTATTTATTCGTTTTTCAAGCCTTTGCTCATTGATTTGTTTTCCTCGTAGGAGCTTTTGAATATATTGATTGATTGATTTTAGGAAATTCTCATTTACACCAGAAGCCAACTTGCAAAGAAATCTACCATACTCAAGTTCTGTATGATTCCGAAGGTAACAAGTGAATTTTTATTTATTAATTCATAGAGAATTTAATAAATATGTAAAACTTTCATATTACAGAAAACGCTCAAGTAGGTAAAACTAGATGTTTTTTGTATGTCTCAGTCAGTTCTTTGCAAATAAATTCATACCAGGAATTTTCTTCGACGAGTTATAACAGAATTTCAGATAGAACTTTTCTAGTAAAAACCGTATTAGAATCCATTTGCAAGGAAATTCAATAACTGAGTATGATGTAATCGATTTAGTTTTGTTTTTTCATGCCTTAAAAACGACCGCTATCTCTGGAGAAACTTGGATTCTGATCATTTTAAAGCGTCGATTAAAATTTATCAAAGTTTTCCAACAAGAATAAGCTATGTCTACATCTTGCCAAAGTCAAAATATTAGAAGTTTTGTCCTGATTTTCTCCATATCGAAAATTCTATGTCAATCTTCTATTCTTTGTGATGAATGACTAAAAGTGCAGATTGACAATTATTCATATAGCACTATTCTAGTTATGAAAGCATATGTATAGTAGTTTTTGTTATGAAAAACAACAGTCGTATATGATTTTGCATTTGGTAAATTATAGTTTAAAAGCATCTTCTTCCACTCGATAATTGAATATTGTGTATTCTAGATTAATTCTCATAATCAATAATTTTTTCTATTCAGGTATTATGGGTATTCTAACTGGAATTCTTCTCTGCTGTCTTGATGTTCAAGCGGGGCAGTTTTTTTTCATTTTACCAGTGTTCGTCGTATTTGTAACTATTGGTTGGTCTCAGGTATTATTTTTAGTGCTCTTGATTTGGACTTATCACATGGTGGGCATTCAAACAGCTGAATTCCAATTAATGAAAATCTTTTTGGTTACTTACATTTGTATTGATTTTAGCCAGTTTAGCTTTTATCATTCTAACTATTCTTGATCTACTTATCAATGCTATCGACGGTTTACTTATGAGTCTTTTCTATGATTAGATATGAATTTGCTAATCATTTACATATGTCATGATCGATTTTCAAGTTGTATTCTAGTACAATATGTCGTTGATAATACAGATACTAAACAACTTTTAGTTCATCTATATGGTTCAT
>CAJNSZ010002890.1:0-13142 GCA_905329745.1 Rotaria sp. Silwood2
CCGGCCCGAGCCCGCGCCCCCCCCGCCCAGCCCCACACCCCCCCCCCCACCCACCCCCACACCCCCACCCCCCCACACCCACATCCACACCCACACCCACACCCACACCCACACCCACCCACACCCACACCCCTCCGGGGCTTCGCCATGTTTTTAATCTACGTGGGTGATTTTTGAACCATGTGTTCGTAATGACAAGATCATGTGATGGGCACCAGGCTATCAGATTATTTCCTCGATCGTTCTTGTTTCTTAGACCAAAAGGTTCTACAGTATTGCCAATGCGTTCGTCTTCCACTTTTGCATTGAAGTCTCCAATTGCGTAGATGATGAGTGTGAGTGTGGGTGTGGGTTTTTGTTCGCAACATCCCCATTCACCAACAGCCAAGCACAGCCTCAGCCACATCCACACCCACATGTTGGAGTCGCTCGGTTTTTTTTTACTTTTCCTCAAGCGACCACTTTCATTTCATCATATTTTTCGAAAAAAAATGATGAAAGAAAAAATAAGGATGCTTTGAAATAGCGTCTTGCGCAACGTGTGCGACATACTGTCAAATAGTATAAAAAGAGTCTCTGATTTTCTATTTCTTCGGGTTGTAGTGTATTGGAAACACGTCCGACTAGCAGTTCGGAAGATCTCGGTTCGAATCCGAGCTATTCCACCAAGCTTTCTTCGTAATTTCCAGAACTTTTTAGTTCTGGATATATACATCGGCTTTCAGTTCATGTCATACTATATAGCAGCTCAGCTACCACTCTCTATTCAGAGAGTGCTCCTGGGCTAGTGTGATATGTCTGATTGCCACCAATCGCTGTATATTTGCTTATTTCATTCGTTTGAATATTAAATACGAATAATAGCAGATGCAGTTGGTGGCAAATATTCGAACTCCATCGACGATAATTATTGTAGCATAAAATGTGAACGCCGACTGCATGCCTTTTTAATCGTTGTAATAATATTCAAAATATTTTAGTTTGCTAACTCTCAGCTGTAAATTTATCAACGTTTAAAGCTATATAATCGAAAGCTACTGGTCTACGTCAAAAAAAAAAGCGAAGCATTTTACCATATCATCACAATTCAAAATAATTATTTGTTTTCATGTTACTACTATGAGGAATATTGACGATATTCAACAGTTACGAAGCGAGTGATGCTGAATAAAGCTCAGTTATAAAATAGATGCTTTAATGCTTCTATGATGTTAGAAATGTTTATCATTTTTTCAATCGAGAAATCCTCATCACATTCCTATTATAAAATTGAAGTAACACAAATCATTCAATTAATCCTAATACGCTTGACTGAATTGAAATATGATAATCATAGCCGTAATAGTCAGTTTGGCTTGGTTTGTTCCAATATCAAAATTGAATTTAGAATTCGACTTCTTCTAACATTGAAAGCAATGAATGACAAATATTTCTATGCAAACATATATTTCATCTAAAAGGAACGGACTGCTTTCAATTGCGCACTGATGAATCAGCGACAAACACAGTGTTTTATTTCAATCGGCGCGATGTTTCATGTGAGACATTATTTTTTTCTTGAAACTTTATGTAATGATCAAGTGAATAATCTACAAACAGAAAGAAAGACACTGATTCAATGCATATAGTTGCTCGTTAGCTTTTTGTAAAATGAAAAACAACGTGTTGACACTAAGAATACTTCAAGTGTTGATTCCATTTGCGCAGAAGAAATACCGATCAGCAAATACGAAATGACGCACTTTGATTAATTTCATAAGTAGGTTTTCACTAACTCCAAAATAAATCAATGTAAATCAAAAACTCCAGTGAATACTGCTGAAAAAGTTAGAAGTCACACCATTGTTCAAATCTTCTCGATATTACTGTAAAATCAAACTTTCGAAATAATACTTATATCCACAGAGTCAGAAACATGTAAAAATACCGATGCAAGGCTTTGGTGAATAATGATTCTAGAACAAATGGAATCAAGCGATGGTTTCACTCTATTCATTACCGATCATACCTATTCTTTCAAATGGAAATATTCTTGGAGTTTATTGAACTTTATATCTTCAAGTCCTATCGTATGGCTCTGTTTTTAGCATAAGTTTTGGCGATTTACAAACGAGACATTATATCGATATGTTTTTTTAGTAAAACAATAATCTTTCCTCTTGTTATAAAGGGTGTGGGTGTGAGTGAGTGTGGGTGCAAGTGTTGGTGTTACCGTCTTTCATTAACCCGTAGCCGACCGCACACATTGAATCCCACACGCAAACGCACACCCCACACACACACCTTTCAAATATTGTGTTAAATTACCGAGTGTTCCAACAGTCAAGATTACTTCCGAACTGCGTATAAGTCGGCTCATAATCAAGCTTTAGCTAATTTTTTTCTTTTTATTTGGAATTGAGAAAGCCAGCAATTGTTTTTAATAAAGACGAATTTCACATATACTCTTCAAAAGTAATATCTTTCACTACAATACAACAATTTAGATGTTTTGAAGTTTCATCAAAGAACAACACGAAAAGAATGTTTTATTTTTATTACATCGATTTTTTGTAGACATTTAGCTTGAAATGACCCTATAGATAGAAGTCTAGTGATCGAGAAGCCCATTCTATTGAACCATTTCTTCCTATTCATCTGTTATGAAAGGTTTTGTTCAGCCATACACGAATCAACTTCGAGACATAAGTCGCTGCTCTATATTACTAGAAAATGATGGAGTTATTCAATCGTTTCTTCTGTAAAATCAGATAAAAGGAATTCTAAATAATTGTCTGGGGTTAGTATTTCATCATCGATGATAAGTAAATCGAAAGAAATGGCCCAATAGAATGGGCTTTTCGATCACTAGACTTCAATCTATGGGGTCATTTCAAGCTAAATGTCTAAAATCAATCGTAAAAGAGCTCTATAAGTTTTTTTGAAATATTAAAACATCTAAATTATTGTGTTGAATTCAAAGGTATTACTTTTGAAGAATATTCGTGCACTTCGTCTTTATTAAAAAACAAAGAAAATACTCGATAATGCACAGTTCGGAAGTGATTATCACTTTTGAGACGCTCGTTATATTCTCGCCAATTTCTCTTTCACAACACCATTGAGTCGGAAAAAATAAATCACACTCTTCTGTGGGACACTAACTGCAGAAAAAACAAAGAAACTCATTTTTCTTTCTTCTTCATCACGCTCTAATGCAAAAAATATGCTTTTCTCTTCATGTCGCAAAAAGAAGTCTTTTTGCTTTCTTCTCCATGACATTAAGGAGAAGCAAAAACATTGTGTTTTTTCTTTGCGATAATGATCAATGTAAAAGTTTACCTGCTTTCTAACAGGACTCTAGCAATATCAGGGTATGGTTGAGTTTGTATTCTATCGTGTTACACCCATACCCTCAATAATGTTGTATTTGTCTTGTTCGAAAAAAAACAATTTTATTGTAACTACAGACTTAGTTTTTTAACTTTCTCGACGATCTACGCTTAATATGAAGATTATCCAACGAGTTTTATGGTGACATTTTGGTAAATGCTTGTATGTTAAATGACATTATTAATATCACATTCAGTGATATCTGATTGAAAGATCGAAAAAGATAAACATAGAATTATTCTCTCGGGGTATGGGTGTGGATGTAGAGTGCGGGGGTGTAGGGTGCGGGTGTGGGTGAGAATGTGGGTGAGGCTGTGGGTATGGCTATGGATGTGGCTGTGCTTGGCTGTGGGTGGATGGGGATGTGCCGAACAAAAGACCTACACCCACATCCCACTCCCACACTGTTGCTGAATTTTTCGCTCATTATTTGATCGAATATATTTTAAATTTCCATCAAATAAATGTAAATGATTATTTGCATGTATTAATGTATATTCTTTAGTACCAATCATTAGATTTGATAATGATAAACGATAAGATTTTGGAAGTATTCGATGTTTATATGGTTTTTTTTTCATACAATTCGAATTAAAATATTCAACTAAACATAACATATTTGGATCATCTAATAATGTTGGTTGATCTACAATTATTTAATAATAATTATTCTTGTTTGGTTTTTTCTTAATAAACTTACCTATGAAAGATTTATCAACAATAGAATTCGATAATATTTGACAATTTATATTATTATCTAACAACAAAATGATTATTTTTTTTTCTTAATTTATTGATTTTTTCTTAAAATTTTTTCTGATTAATACCATGTAAATCAATTAACAATTGATTATTTGTGATTTTATCTTTTTTTTTAAAGAATAAATTTAATAAGTAATAAATAAAATGAATTAAACTTACTAAGCCAACCAGATGATTTCCAATCGGGTAAAAGACGACAGGCAATAATAGGTATTCGTTTAGTTTTAGCAAATTTAACTTGTTCTTGACATTCTTTTGAAACTTGATTTATTGGCGTCATAAAACATACAAAAATGCCTATGTTCTCAACAATATCATCTAACCTATAATCAAATAATTTGTTTACAAAAGTAATTTAATATTATTTGTTTAAATACCTTTGATACATATCTTTATTGATTGCACCTTTAGTATAAATCCATACAGGAAGATTTTCATTTTTTAAATAATAATAGATTTTTAGAACGAGTTCTTCATGTTTTTTATTATACGAAAATACAATATATTTTTGATGATAAATTTGGCGAAGGTGTCATTATTTCAAAATAAAATATATTTGATATTTTTTTCAGCCTCAACAATAGTTAATTTACTTCAGACTAACTCATTGTAAAAAAAGTCAATTAATTTTTCTTCTTTTTTATATGTACCTAAATGCATTAATAAGCTTTTTTCTTTAAAAAAAAAGCATAGTTTTGCTTTTTTCAATGAAAATAAAGCTTTATCAATTGTGATTGTAAAAGCGTTTATTTCTATTTGACACAAACTTTCATTGAGAGAATAAAGCTGAGAAAAGTATGCAAATATCTTGTCCAAAGCAACAGGTTGATATATTATGTAGATAGAGCATAGTAAAACATTGTACTTAACATATTCTTGATTTACAATTAATTATTCATTATAATAATTTTCAATTATCTACATAATATACGAAATATCATGTAACTCTTCTTAAGTTTGCATAACGATATGAAATAACAACAAAGAAAGTACATTGAAGAAAATATATTATCTGCATAACTAAAATGATTCAATAGTTCATGAAGCAGTAAATTTCAAACTTGCACTGCGTGTCAGAATTACTTAAATTTTCTAGAACTTGATTCGTCAATTTAATCTTTATTTTGTATTACTTTGAATATTAATATTCTAAATTAATCGAAAAATAAATAATTAGAAATTTAGAACCTTTGCCATTCAAAATCAATTAAAAGATGAGAAATCTGTCACAATATGTATCTCTCAATCAAAATTTAAAGTTCTTTCGTCAGGATATACTTTTTATCACTGAATCAATTATCAATATGGACAAAATAGAATAGATTATATAATGAAAAAGTATTGTATAGAATGTGGTCAACTTTAGATGATTCTATTTTAAACCCCCTCCCTTTCAAAAGAGTCACCTTTTGTCAGAATCATGGAAATCGAGATACATATATAGAGGTAGAGTCTGTCGTTTATCCTGATATAAATGACAAAAATTTTTCTTCGGTACCTACTTTTTTTCCCAAAAATTTTAAAGATTTTTTACAACCTCTATTCGAAAAACCAATGGTTTTTTAAAAAATTCAAAGATTTTTTTCTTTTTTCTTAAAGTTGTTGTCCAATGACGCAGTCCCCAAAAAAGTCAATTATAATCTGATATAAAGTCAAATAATTTTTTTTGTGTTTGAAAGAGCATGCCAGAACGCAGTGCCTAAGAGGGCCCTTTTTTTTTGATAAAGCTTTCTTTCTATTATATAGAAAAGGGACTTTATAATATAAGCATGAGTTTTTTAGGGATTTTTGAGTGATTGAATATATGAACCCTTTTTTTCCAATTAAAAGTAAGAATTTTTAAAGAAAGGATCCTCAAAGGCACTGCATTCTGACATGCTCTTTCACATGAAAAAATGATAAACCATATCGAATGAACACTCAGAGAGAAATTTAGGAGCTACGATAAGCTATTTTTCAACCCTTGTTTGGTTCGTATGTACCGTATACATCAGAATAGGAGGCTGACAATTTTATTATAGACGTCCTTTTACATTCTCAACATATTCTCAAAATTTCACGGCTGATTTCATCAACTACTTGAAAAAAAAAAGAGTAAGGTTGAAGCAGTTAAGAAAACTGAATTCACTTTGGTTGATTTATCATGCATTGATTCTCCTACAAAACAATTAATTAGACCGGTACAATATTTAGCAAAAAAAGGAGAATCCTAATCTACAGGTATTGATTGTTTCTACACCAACTTCTACTATGGGATCGAATTTTAACAACAACGATCGTATTCCAAAAAACTTACAAGTGGGAGTGGTTTATCGTTTTATTACAGCTATTGTCCATCTCATTATGTTGGCGAGACTACTCGACGGGTTATTAGATATATGTGGGAATATGGATTCCATGAATCAAATGCTATTAGTGGATTCAAATCGTCACAAACTACTCTCTCTCAGGATTTACAACAAACATCAGATTAAGAAGATCAGATCAACAAAAGGAGAAAAAAATCAATTCGAAAAAAAATTTTCTGTATTAGCTAAACATGAAATGAAATTTAAACATGAAATAAATTATTATGATTAGAATACTCTGTGCAAAGACAATTCCATTCAAGGATGAAAGATTAAGGAATCATTAGCTATTATAACATTCAAAACGGATTTGAATGTAACTACCCGATCTATTCCACTTTCCACAATATTCAGTCATATGAAATACTTATGGAATAACGATCAAGATAGCATCGTGCACGATCTTGTTAGTGTGATTTTAAAAATAACAGCAAAAACTCAATAAAACTGTTCAAAATTATATGATCACCTTCTTAATGATCAAGATCTACTAAAACAAATTCGATCATCAAAAAAAAATTACATACATACTACTAAAATACCACCAACAACATAAATATCATATTTTACGTTTTTACATATGCTGGTATGTATTATAAAATAGATAAGTAAATACTAATTTCTTTGTTTTGTATCTTTTGTGATTAATTTAGAAATATGTAACGAAGTAAAACACATAATGACCATTACTTTTTCTCAAATATAATATTTTATAGAAAAATATATCATAAATAATCTATCAGGAGAAAATCTTCACCTCGTGCGTAAAAGAAAATTTCAATTTTTGTTTCGAAAAAAAACAGTCAACAGATTCCTAATTTTAACAAAAATCTCCTGATCAATTCCTTGTTTTCTAAAGTTGAATTTGATAGCTCTATCACTCATTCATGCCCGCAAAACAGATGGTCAAAATACGAGATAATCTATGATGATGTGCAGTTTTTCTTCTTAAACACTTCAGAGTAAGAAAGATAAGGCAAAAAGATTTCCTTGGTGCTCTTTTCTTACCGAAAATGATTGACTGTGAGTTCTGTTTGTTTGATATTTCATAGGGTATTGATTTCCTTCTGAACTAACCCAAAAAATAACAAATTATTACATAACATGTGCAACTGAGTATTTTTCATGTAAAAAATGAGTAATTGAAGAGAAGGTGACAGAGAGAAAAAAAGAAAAGAAAAGGATGGAAAGCAAAAAAAAATAATATTACTGCTGGCAAGGTGGCTCACATGCTGCATTATACGACCGACGACGAAAGAACGTATATATTATATAAAGTAACGCACGAGAACACGTTTGGTTAAAATACAATCTAAGTAGTCGTGATGTCGTACGTTGTAACAGGTGCAACTGGTCAAGTCGGATCTGCGGTGATCAATTATTTTCTCAATCAATCGCTTCCTGTTCGTGCTGTCATTCGCTCTGAAAATAAAGCAGAATTTTTTCGATCGCGACATTTCGAAGTAGCCATTGCCGACTTTATCGACAGCAAGGCGTTGACCAAAGCGTTTCAAGGAGCAAAAGTAGTTTTTGCTATGAATCCTCCTGCTCTTACTGATCCGGATTTACCGGCTGCTGCAGTTAAGGTTAGTAATGCCCTGGCATCGGCTATCAAAGCAGCTAAAATGGAACGTGTAGTCGTTTTGAGTTCTATAGGCGCCGAAAAAAGTTCGAAAACAGGAAATATTCTAACAGCTCATACGCTAGAACAAGTGTTGAAGGGAACTGCTCCTCAAACAGTGATGGTTCGATGTGCTTCGTTTATGGAGAATTGAAATAATGCTATTTCAGCAGTCAAATCAGGTCAATCACAGGGTCTTGGTTCAATGTTCCAAAACTTAGACCGGAAACTCCCCCATATCGCTACCAACGATATTGGTCGTGTTATTGCTGAATATATGACCAAACTCAATAATGAAGCTGATAAATTGGTCATAATTGAACTCGAAGGACCTGAAGATTATAGTCCAAATGATGTGGCCAAGATAGTAAGTGATGCATTAGGGAAGACTGTTGCAGCTGTTGCTATGACCGAAGAGATGATCCGTGGTCTCTTTAACAAATTAGGCTTCCCGAAAACAACAGTAGATAATTATATCGAAATGCTCCAAGGATTTGACAATGATATCATTCGTTGGACAACAAATGAAACCGTCATTCGAATCAAAGGAAAACTCACTTTCGCTGACATTCTTAATAAAAATTAATATTGATGTTTTGGATTGTAATGAACTTAGAAAACTACATAGTTTATTTCTATCCATATGCATACTAGTTTTTACCTCGCTTTCAATCTTCCTTTTAACACACTGTAATATTATTAATAAATAAATATATTAGTTAAGATGATGCAAATCACCTTCTCTCACCATTTCTGATATGAAAAATTTCTTAGTGTTTCCTGTTAGTATCTTCGTAGCATCTGAAAGAAAGCCATCAGTATAGGTCAAGGGAGTTTTATTTCTTGATTCCATCGGTATTAGTAAATTGACAATGATCATAGTAAAGAATTACTGATAGAAACAGCAATGATCTTTGAAGATTGATCAGGATAAACAGTTTACTCTACGGAAAATTGCATTTTTATTACAGAAGCTTTAGAGCACTTTGCAAATGCTTTGAGACTTCCCTCGCAACAGAATGATATTGATAAGGAGATCGTTGCAGTATATTACAATAACATCGGTGACGCTTTAAAATTTCTGATAAAGTATAATGAGATCCTTGATAATTGCAATCGATGCTTGCAAAAACATACAATAACATTTAATCTGTATCGTTTTATCTTGGAAACTACAAAGGAGTATTGTCTAGTGATAATCAATACTTGATGATTCAGTGCCGATCATTACTATCTAAGCATCCAACACTTGCCGAGACCTGTTCCCATATATCCATGATTTATACCACATGCAACGATCACTCACAATCTAGCAAATACGCGAAAGAAGCACTGGACATCATATCACATTCTTTCTCGTTCAATTACGAAAGACTACAATTCTATCATGAAAACTATAATACAATTAGTCAGAAGCTCTAAATGATTGTTGAAAATTACAGCTTTTTTTGTTTTAAAATCCGACCGACACTCAATTTACATTTAATTATAAAAAAATGAAATATAATACTTCATATTCTTGTCATAGCCAACGCACAACTGATGTGAGGGTGTGGGTGTGAGTGTGGTTGTGGTTGTGGAAGTGTGTGTGCGTTTAAGTACGGACATGCATTCATACCCATATTCGCACCCACATTCACATGTTAGATCCCAAATTCACGTTGAAGAGTATTTATTTCAAAACAAGTCACAACAATGTTTTCTAGAATCTCACTCCATACATAAACCACACGTATATATATAATATTTACGAATCTATATTGTCCTATCTATCTAGATCTATATACATATATACATGTCATATTGTTAAGCATGACTAACTACGGAATAACTTTTTCTCAGGATCAAGAACAATACTTTATTAACTTTCACAAGAAAGATAATCAAGAGTGAAGAAAAAAAACAAGAGTTTTTGCCAAAAATAAAAGAATGAAAACTTTAAGAAGAAACAAAAGGACACAGTAAATAAAATATTTAATAGAACAATAGAAAAGTTAGATATAGTTATCTGTACATATGTGAAACGAAAGAAAAGAACAAATATATACGGATAGCACATATAACGCATTTCTAATGGTACATCCACTAAATGTACCATAACATAACACCCTGTGAGATATGAGATCTTGGAGTCATAGAAGACATCATCACGCAGATCCACACTCAGAAACACCGTCACACTAACACTGAAATCCACATCTACTCATTGTACGCCAAAATATTCATTAAATAATAACGAACAAAATGCCGAACTTTAAATTATATATACAATATACACAAATTGATGTAGCAAAATAAAATGGATTAAACCTTAAGAATTATGCAAAATGGTAGTGAATTCATGATGAACGGAATAAAATACTAGTTAATTCTCTATAACTGCTATGTACATCACCAGAAAAACAACAAAACATAAAATTTTTAATGGCATCAGCACTATTTCGTACACGATTTCAGATGCTTTTTCAGTGATGTAATGTTGTAATTTTTTAACAGAAGATGGTGACATTTTATCCTCAGAGATCGTTTCTTGTTGATGGCATGCTTCAGCCAAAAAATATTGCTTTTTGTATTCTTCACTATCTTTTGCATTTGAATCAACTCTAGTTCATCTCTTCTCTCTTCATCGGTGCGATTTTCAGTAACGGAGAGGTAATTATAATTGTCCATTTTGAGAATACAGTGCTTAGCTTCGTTCAAGTTGTCGATCGATAATTTGTTTTGAATATTGGAAGCAATCATTATGTGTATGAATTGTTATTACCAAGTGAAAGTTCAGCATAACAATGAGAATCGAATGAATATATTTACAAACGTCGAAAATATATAAAACCGAGATATGAAAAACTTCAAAAGAAATATTTAAAAATATCCTTAAGAACAAACAATAGATAAGACATAGTTGATGGCATCATTAAAAAAAAACAACATATATTGTATGTGCAAACTTAATGTAATAGAAAAAGCACAAGAAAAGAAAAGAATGACTAATCAAGTCAAACTGTAATACTAACTTTGAGAAAGAAAGCATCGCACGAAAATGGAATTATTTCCTCTACTAAAAAGAAGGTCATATACCGAGCAAGGTTCGTATGTTCATAATTTCGTTCGTTCGCACAGAATAAAAAAAAATACTTTTTGATCTATCAAATAATCGATCTTTGGACAAAAATTATTCTTAACAATTGAACTAGTCTAAAATAACTAATTCGTCAATCAATCACATGTATGCTTCCTCGTCGCTTCATTCAATGAGACTTCAGGTACCAGATTTTCAACCAATTATAGGCTTTCAAGTTCTAGGACTGCGGGTGTGAGTATCGTATAAAAAAAAATGTTCTGAACCACATTCACCCATACCCTATCCTTCAACATGGTCTTGTGTCACGACTAAATGTGCTTGCGAAATTATTTCTTCAATAAACAACACTCATACATACACCTACACTTTACAAATATTTATAATCATCAATCCCATATTGCCAAAGCAAATAATATCATTTCTTTCTTCTATAGAGAACATATAAATATGAAGAACGTATGGCTTTTGTTTTTCATTCGACACACATGATTCATAAGTGTTTTTTTTTTATATTTAAGTCAGATTTTATTCGACATGTGAGAATTTATGTTTTCTTTTGAATGCAATAAATTGTGCTTGAACTTTTACTAATCAAAAATAGTGGTAGATTGATTTATTCAAACGGAACAAATTTTAATTTTCGAAATGTTACCAGATGAAATAATATTACTCGTATGTAAATATCTCCATAGTGCCGAAATTCTTTATTCATTTTTCAATTTAAACTTTCGTCTGAATTCAACGATAGCTGACTTTTGTTATCATGTTAATATTAAGTACGTTACATATAAACAATTTGACTTTATTATGAAACAGATTATTCCTCAAATTAGTCTATTAATACGATCGTTTGTGATCAACGGACTATGGGAAAATATATCAAATACATTATATTTAACATTATTTCATTCAAAACTATCTTTCATATTTCCACAATTATATACATTATCACTTGTGAATTTTTCTGATATGCAACTGAACTTATTTCTTAAAAATATTACAGATCTCTCGCAACTTGTCAAGCTTGATATTAGAAATTTTCGAAATGAATATGGAGAAGTTTTACTTGAACAGATTTTAGCTACTAACAACAATCGATTGAAATCCATATTATTTGATGCTGATTCAAGTAATTTTATTCTGCCTACAACTGGAAATTCTGACTCTATTGCTTATCCCAATATTGAACAGTTGGTAGTGGAATTAATGACAACTAAAACGTTAGTATATTTATTCACACTTGTACCAAATATTAATCGTTTACATATTGATTTTCATGAATTATCGTATACTTCAAAATCGATATTAGTGAACATATCTTCTCTTGTTCATCTAACAGATTTTCAATTATGTCCAATGAATAAATGCTGGTCATTAGATGAAATTGTACATATTCTCAGTAAGATGCCATACTTGCAACGATTATCATTGAATCTACGTACAAAAGATGAGAATCTAATAAATGGAGAATATTTTACGCAACTTCTATCGATTTCAATTATTGAAATTCATTATTTATTAAATATCATTTCTCAGGAATACATACTGAAATAAATAATCTAATATCTACATGGCCAACTCATATTCAGATAACGTTTTTCTTAGATGAATCGAATGAATATGCAATAATCCATACAATTCCTTGTCATTTACCTTCGCTTATAATTCCTGCAGTCATAGCTAAATTCATGGTTACTGGTTCAGAATATACACGAAAAGTTGAAGATTTAGTCATTTCTGATAACCAATCTTCCACCAATATAAATCTGATATTACAACATTTCCATCGAATTCGAAAACTCACCGTTGGTTCATAGATATGTTCACAAACAAGTATGTATCGGGTGTCCCAGGAATAATGAGCCTCCCAGTATTTTTAAGATTTCCTGTCTATTATCACTGTAAGTAAAGCTGTCTTAATTATCAAAAGAAAGCGCTTAAAATTCTCTACAAAACC
>CAJNSZ010002891.1:0-13135 GCA_905329745.1 Rotaria sp. Silwood2
CCCACCCACACCCACACCCACACCCACACCCACACCCACCCATACCCACACCCACACCCCCACCCTACACCCACACCCACACCCACACCCACACCCACACCCACACCCACCCCACCCCACACCCTTTTTACCTATCAGCTTTATTTATTGATTTTATTTCGATCCAAGATGTTTTTTCTTCGAGTAAATCGTCTTGAAATTTACAGTAGGTAAACGAATGCTCGGTAGTATTGAATATGAGTCAAGTTTAGGATGGTGATCCTTCGATATGCTGCTTCATAGATCTACTTCCTTCCTTTTTAACCTAACATATTACACAACAGAAATTCAGACACTGTAACTCGAACTACCAAGACACATGATTTCACGGTTTTCTTACAACCTAGCTATATTGATAGTTGTGTAGACTATTATGAGAGAAATAGAATAAGATAAATTTAGTTTAACTTTCTTTTCATTAGTTCGTTTTCCGGTCATTCATTATTCAGTTTTTATTACCGATATTGAATAAGATGATTCAGTTTTTTTTCTTTATTTAAATATTGAAGTAATTTTCAATCATTTTCTGTGAAAAATGAATACAATTAGCTTGTTTTATCTAATTTTTTTCTTCATTTGGTTATCTCGATACATATAGAGCATCTTATTGAAAGAATTCGAATAATTTAGTTTCGTTTACATTGAATTCTCTGCATTTAGTTATTTTATAGTTTTCTTGGATTTTACGAAAGAAATCAAGAAAAACAAGTTTTATTTTCTTTTTTTATTGAAATACTTCAATAAGCTTTTACCATCTCATTAGAGAATTCGAGCAAGAAAGTTTTGTTTAATTTTATTCTGTTTAGTTCTGCTAATATAAGTCATTATAGAACATATTGTTAATTAGATAATGGAATAAATTAGTTATAAAGGTATTTTTTTTTCGTCCTTTTGTTATCTCGATTGTTATAAGCCATGTGATGAGAGAACTCGAATAACTTCTTTTACTGTAGTGTCTATTTCTTGTTGAATATACTTTTGTTGTCCTCATTTATTTATGAAAAAAAAGAAATTGCATACAAGACTTGAAAATGCAAGAGATTACAGGAGGAAATTTTCTACTCTTTGACCATTGCAAGCAGTTAAATTTTGCTATATTTTAGTGCGTAGTGATTTATATTATTGTATTTGACTAATGATCGATGATTGTTAGAGTTTCAATAGTTTTAGGGGGGTTGAAGAGCTGAGATTACTCTCTCATAAACCTTGCGCTATTCATAACATAAAGGTTTTCATTTATGATTTTAGAAATCGTCTCGATTTTATTACCAGACGAGAATGCTACTTTATACTCAGTCACAAACTGTTATGACGAGTTATTGATTTCAGTGAACTCTTCTATATTTCCTTATCAAAAGTTTATAAAATATAATTTTTGTTATACTGAATAATTACTTTAAGTTTGCCCCAAGAATTTAAGTTTTTTTTTCTGTTAGTGATAGTTTCTATAATAGTTTTAAATGAAAAAGACCCTCTTTACTGGAAGTCTCGGAAGACAAAACAAGTTCCAATTCCGAAGTCGAGATAGAGGCACTGATTACCGAAAGACACTTTCAAGTTATAGCTTTTGGTGTTGTCCTACGTGCACACTTGTAGAAATATTTCTATGAAGAATTAGTTATGTGGATTCTTTTGAACACATTTTTGTTCTTTATAAACAGAGCTTTTTCTGGTAGCTTCTCTACTATGATCGGAAACTTTCTATTCTTTCTTCTTTAATCTGCTTTTTTGGGCTACGAATCAATTTATATCAAGATTTTGCGTAAAGCGAGAGTTTTTGTATGAGTTTTCTTCGTTTCAATCTATTCATTTGGATTAGTTATTAGCTCAAGTAGTTGTATCAAGAAAGAATAGGATTTTTAAAGTCTTGTTTTTAGACATCGCAATCGTTTGCTATTGCGTCTTGTTTAGATGTAATTTTCTTTTGATTAGTTATACTAATCTCTGTATTTATGTATAGAAGATTGTATCTCATTCAAATGAAACCTGAAGTATTTAAAATTCAATTGAGTTTTATATTATGAAGAGAAAACTAAATTTTAGAATTTTTTAATCGATATGAGTGCTATTTTTGACAAGTTCGGAAAAGATGCTAGAAAACTATGTTACACTAGATTCGACATCTAACCTCCAGCCATTATATATGTTCCTAAATGACACATTTTCAGGGCCTGGAATGATTGGTCTGGATTCGTTTTCCTCGTACATTCAATTAAATCACTATTTCTATATTTAGATCAAAAAATGAAGATGATATTCAACCATCTTTGGTGGCTCCTTTTAATACATATTTTCTGGCACTTTAATGTATATTTTATAAGAGGAACTTGGCCCTCATCAAACTATTCTAGTATACAATTACTTGGTCTTTTCCAAGACGAAGTTAACACATCTGATCCTACCAAATCGTCTGTTTATTCTAGTGCCATGTTCAAAGCAGCAGTTTTACTTTCTCAACAATATAATATAACTATTGAAGGGAAATATTTAGAATCGCAGACAGAACAAATGGGTGGCAATACTATAGATGCTCTTAGTGCAACATATCAAACAATATCTGCCTCTAATATTGTTGGAATTGTTGGTTCGGAATTCTCCAGAGAACCACCTTTTATTGCTGATTTAGCGCAAAAAGTTGGTATTCCTGTTATATCATATATAACAACAGCCTTCGGTTTATCTAATCGAAATACCTATCATGCGTTTGACCATACAGTTCCTTCCGATTATTCATTTGCAACAGCAATGGTAAAATTATTCATTCAATTCAAGTGAACTTCATGTATTATTATATACCGAAATGATGCATTTGGATCTAGTGGTGTAAAAGTAATCAATAAAGCATTTGTTAATAATGGACTCGCAGTTAGAAATATTCTAATGTTTGATATTACAACACGTAGTTTTCAAGATGATTTGAAAAAAAAGTTTTAACTCATAGTTCAGTACGAATTGTAATCTTATGAGCTTCTTCGATTTATACACATTTAATTTTGCAAAAAGCAATCGATTCGGATGTACTTGGTCCACTGTTTACATGGATATTAAGTGCAAACGTTTCATTAAATTCTTTTAATCAAATTTTTTATCCAAAATTAATTGGAATACTAACTGTTGAACCTGTTATAGCAAAAGTTGTTGGTGAATCGGTTAATGAAATATTATTATATGCTGCTTATGATATATGGCAATAGTATGAGCCTGAGACATTTCCTGAATCGACAAAAGTAAATTCTTATGCATTATTTGCATTTGATGCAACTTGGCCATTGATTCAATCATTACACCAATATTGTTCAACATTTATTACTAGTTCTCTATGGTGTATATCATTGACTGGCTCTTCATACTGTTTTAATCGTCGTTTTCTCAATTCTAATGCATTTTTTGATACAATTAATAGTATGACATTTCTTGGTGTATCTGGTCCTATACAATTTAATATGAATGTAACAGATCGAATAAATGGTAGTTATTATTTTACACAGAACTCGCAAACTATTTCAAATGGTATGAATTTCATATCTGTATTGGGCTATTCCGAAGATCATGGTTGGCAAAGATATACAGGAGCAAGCGCCATCATCTGGCCAGGTGACACATTTTCAACTCCAACTAGTGTTGCCAAACTACGGGGTGTAAATTTAAGTATCGGTGTGCTCAATTCAGTTCCATATACCATAGTTTCTACTGTAACTGATCAATTTTGGCAACAGAAACAAACGTTAACTGGTTAGCCATTATCCATAAAGCATATCCAATAAAGAAGGAAGAGAGCATTAACTAAAATGAAATAAATATATAAGAAATCAGCTGAATAAAAATGTCATGTAAATTTTTATGAAGTAATGAAATCTTTAAAAGATTTATGAATTCGTTAGATGTTTGTAAATATTAGAAATGTTTGAGAACGACAACATTTTCAAGAGTGACAATATCTTTTTTGAAGACTACAAAGTTCTATATTTAATTATTCTATGCCAATGTCCTTCATTGATAGTCTCTTATGTTCCTGATCTGATTGATATTTTACAAAGTAGAATAGGATTTATTCCGAATATTCATCTCGCATCAACAACTAGAGGCTATAGTCCTGTTGTCCAAGCAGTAGTCGATGGTACCTATGACATATTAGTAGGTGATTTTAGTTACTTCAGCAAGAAGAGAAATAGTTGATTCTTTAAATGCAATCTATGATAATTCTTTAGTGATTGTTATGCGTAAAAATGTTGATATTAGCTTTGATTTATTATCATTTTTGAAACCATTCTCACCTAAACTCTGGTTATTAACCTTAGGTACTACTATGTGTGCTGGTATTTTGTTTTGTCTAGCCGAGAGAGAAGATAATGAAGAATTTAAAGGTAGATCAATAATTTCTTTATTTGCAATGAGAATATGGTATTGTTTTGGTAACCTTGTGGGATATGGTGCGGGTTTTAATGCCAGTATAGCTGCAGGACGTTTAATAACTGTTGGTTTATATATTTTAAGTTTAGTCTTAGTAGCATCGTATACGGCAAATTTAGCTCTCGATCTAACAATTTCAAAATCAAAGGGAATTATTTCGGGTCTTGATGATATTAAAAGTGGTAAGATACCATCTAATCGTATTGGTATTTGTATACGTGGAGCTAGTGAAGCTTTTTATTTAAGAGAAAACTCTGAAGGTCGTCGAAATTACATTCCACTAAAAGATAAACAAGAAACATATGATTGTTTGTGGTACTATGGCTCTATCATTTATGGATATTGGTATTGCTGAATATATCACCAATAATGTATATTGTAATTTGACTACAGTTGACGAAGGTTTTGATAAAGGTATAATGAGCATCGTTATGTCTAAACAATGGTCACATAAACAAGAATTAGGTATTCATATATTATCATTAAGAAAATCAGGTGATCTTAATAAATTAAAAGTCAGATGATTTGATTCAAATAATTGTCCTGAATCATCTGGAATGTCTACTGCCATGGAAATTGAAGCAAAGAGTGGATTATTTTTGGTTTTTGCAATGATCAGTTGTCTGTTATTATTATCAATTGTTGGGAAGAAACGATATATTACAAAAGATCAGGTGATTACTTTAGTAAGTCAAAGAAATGGTTAGTCAAAAAATAAAAGGATTCTGTAAGATGATACTGAAACAAAACTTGTGAATAAAAATAAAACTCTGAATTAGAGTCTTCATTACAATTTACTTTTAATTGCATCATATTCTTTATTTGAAACAATACGTTTTAGCCTTTACTATTATTTAATTTTAGTCTCAATCACTACGAAGACGATTAACTTTATCTGAATTTTTCTAAGACTTATTTTGCCAATAGCTCAACAGAAAAAAATCTAAATAGATAAAATTTCATCGCCAACGATCATACTACATATATATATAGCACTGCTTCTATGCTGTAGTTGTGTTTCAATTTTTGTTTCTCTGCTTCTATTCATACTTGCTTTTCTCTATATATAAAAGCATTGATGAATGTTACTCTTATGAAGGAGAGGATCTGTTGGAAGAGTAGTCTTTATACTCTTTTGTTTTTATTGGTGGATTTGTTTTATGTTGGAGATCAAACAGCAAGAAAAATACATGCGTAGTAACCGATTAGAATTTTTTTGATCAAATATTGAACTCACAAAGGAAAGTTTTCAAGTTGCTTCAATAGTAAAAAAGCAGATAATTTCAACGAAGTATTTTGGACGTATACTACAGAGTTTATTCAAAGAATTGTTTGCAGACAAAAGTTATGTTTAACTCATTTTATCAAAATAAATAATTATATACATGTTTTAATTTTACTTATAAATATGAAATTATGAGAGAAGAAATTTCGAAAATGATTTCTGGTGGAATTAGTCGTTTAGTACTTTTTGATCACGGTACAATGTTATGAGAATATTGAGGAAAATTTTCTAAGGTAATGGTTTACTAGATATGATTGTAAACCAGTTCGATTGACATTTAGCAGATTTTGATCAGAAACTGTGAGAGTTTCATCAGAATAATATAATCTTTTAAATTATCATCCAGAATTAAATAATCCAACATGAATTTCAAGTGTTTCTTAAATAAAAGTTGTAATGAAACTAGCAAATCTTCAAATAAGGAAAAAATCATTTTACCAAGGATTTTGTGCAAAAAACACTATTAAAAAAATAAGTGAAATTAAGTCATTCTGAAAAAAAATTGAATTCTAAAAAATCTGATTGATTTTTAATTTTTTTAATAGAACAAAAAAGTTGTATGAGTTGTGTGAAAGCGAAAAATACTTTCTATTGGTTAAATTATATCATGCAATTCATTTGATTTCATGGTATGTTAGATTTTAGTCCAGTGAATCAAACGTAACTAGAAAGATTATTAGCAGTCGGCTCGTCATTGCCTGAAATAAGTGTTTCATTATAGTTCATGTGCTTTTGCAAATTTTGATCAATAATGAAGAATTGGGATAAAACCAGCAAATTGAACATTTAGAGTACATACATATGCAAGAGTGAAAAAAAAGAATGAATTTTTTTCTGTCTTTAGATATTTTCTAGATTACATAGTGTGATTAATATTTCTTTCTTGGCTCTAAAAACCTTATAGACACTTGATAAAGAACTTTCTCTAATGAAAAATATGTGGCTCAGATTGTGGTAGAATCGACAAAAGTTTCAGAAAAATAACAGTACTATATCTTTTAAAAAGTCAACCTATTCAGAAATTTTCTAACATATTCTCATAAAGTTTTCCTATTTCGGTCATTTATGTAGACAACTAATTTGACTAATAAAATATTTTCGACCTCAAAGTCGGATTTAACATGAAACTTTAGTTCACATTATGTTTGTTTCAATGAAAAATAGTTTTGATGCAAAGACCTTCATGAGAGCTCATGAAAAAGTTCCAAAAAATGAACTGGAGCAAAGCAGAAGAAGCATTATCAATTTCTAGCGTTGTTTTTGTTCAAAAATGACAAATAAGGTTATAAAACTAAGTGATAGAGTATCACTACAATGCTCAGCATTTTTCGTGTGATGATACAAACGAATCTATGAAATCTGTGAGTATCAGAACTTGTTTCTTGCATAATCTAGTCCTAAGATGTTTTTCGATTGTTGTAGTTGTTCATCTATGATAATATTCATAAATCTATCATGTGGAAGCTACTATCGTCAAATTTTTATACAAAAAGAAATAAGGTTCAAAAATGTCCATCTTGTGTAGATGGATCACCAAAAGTTTAATCTTCGACAAGTTTATCGAGGACATTTAGAGTCTATATTCATTAGATTGTTTTTATCTCTCAAACAAGGATAACTACTTAAAAACAATACCTGTCGCTCATTGTTGAACTCCCATTTTTATTATCTCGAAAGATAAGAATCAGAAAAAAAGTAACTCATCAAATACAAAGTATGTTGTCTACATTATGTACTCGATGGTTTTCTTCATTTTCTTTCGATGATGTAAAATCAGATTGAATCTTTTATTCTGAATGGATCATAAAGTTAACTGAAACTAGTCACTTGCTTAATCAGGTAATCAAAGCTAGGATTCAATAATTTGAGAACTGATAGTAATTATTTACCAATATTCATGTTGTCTTCACACAGTTTTTGTTGATTTTGTATCATCAATTCGAGGTTGTGTTGAAACTATTTTATGAGATACTTGTTGATAATTTACGTTCCTTTTAACTTCACTATTGATATAGTGTCGATAAAAAAAAGATAAATCTTGATTATTGACGTCTTCACTATTTTCTTTATCATGAATATAGCGTTTATCATCATCGTCGTTGTTGTAATGGTTATCAAAAGTCACATGAGAACGATGCGATTGAAATTGATGAAGAACTTACAAGAAAACTAAAGTCTTTAATTGTTATCAGTTCTCTTATAACCTTCAAGGATATCTGTGGGCAATTGTACCTGGAGAAAAATTTTGAAGGAAGACCACGATAAACCATATTCGTTATAAATACGTTCTCTAGAGCCGTGTCTGAGTCCGCAGATTTAGTTCAGAATCGCTAGACCTAACCAAACTTTTGTGGAGATATGGGTGTGTAGGAGTGTAGCCGTGGCGTTCGAATGTGAGTGTGACTAAAGAGAAGATCAACACCCACACCTACCCTCAAAGTACCATTGAAGTAGCTCAAAATAAATTTGAAGTGTCTGTAAGTAACTACAAGTTCAAAGGTACGCTGATTCCTCCCTTGCTTTTGGGTAACATTTCCCTTAGCTCAGAGCTGAAAGAGTTTTCTTTGCATGAATTCCAGAAAAATTTTAGGCTCAATTTAAAGATACCAGATTTTCTGAAAGATCGAGGTTTGTTAAACTCATAAATTCGGACGACTACTGGTAACAAAGTTTTTCTTTGGCATAATTGTATGCAATCGAGGACGAAGAGTTAATATGTCACAGATGTCACTCATGCGAATTCGAAGTACTTGTAGATATTACATTTTAAAGAAAGAGAAAAATATGAAAGCCCTTTAGCAGCTCTCTAAGATTGCGCTTGTCGCCTAGCTTTCATAAGAATTTTTAAAACCTGAACAATATTGTTCTACATAGTCTGAACAAACGTGAAACTACTATATTGCTTACTTTTGTAATATGAGTTTTTCTTTTTTAGTAGAAAACGCGTTTGAAAATAGCAATTTTTTGGCATTGTTACCAGTTTTGAAACTGACGACACAGTCATCTGGAAAGAATAGAGATCCCATTAGCTCAGAATGAATCGAAGTATCTTAGATAAAAGTCCCAAATCGTTAGCGTTCAGCTTGGTTGTATAAAGTGCCTGCACTTTCTCGTTGCAACGCAAAAAATGGAAATGTTTCGACGGTTCACTGGGCCTGTCGGTATAGATATAATAGATACATAAATATTTTTTCTGACCCAGAGTTTCACTCTATTTCAGACGAGATGAGACTACGAGTTGATGATAAACTTTGTTGTAAAATATGGTACATTTCCACGATAGCCAAAATTCTTGAATCGTATTATGATAGTAAGTCAGAAAATTTTGAAAGCAAATAGTTCGATACTCTTGGCAAGTCATATTTTCTCATGTTCTCTTTGAATTACATCTCCTCGATGTTTGTACGTTCAATACCGTTTTTCTTCTTCTAAATTGTATGATGTCCTTTGAAAAACCTTTATAGGTTATTTTCTCTTAGAACAAGGAATAAAAAGAATAGTTATAATCTTTGTTTTCACCACTGAAAAATGATTTAGTAGAAAAAATGAGTCAAAAACAGAACAGATTATGGTATGAATGATGTGAACGTAAAAATGGTTTGTGGTAAGGTTTTCTAAATTTCTCGAGAAGAGCACAAACCTTTTTCTAGACTACGTGTATAATATGAACGATTCTCTGAAACTCAATGAAATACAGATGTGAAAGAGATCCTTGGTGACGATGGAAAAGAAAGTGTTACTACGTCATTTTTTAAATGTTTCCTTTCTTTTTAAATTTTTCTTAAAGATGCAAAAAACGGAGAAATTTAATTTGAGTAAGATCATCTTTCTAAAGTTTTGCCTTGGTAAGAGGAGTAACTCCATTCTTGCTGCTGCGTCCACAGTAGTTTAAAGTGCTTAATCATTTTAGTTGTAAATTTCTGGTTTATTTTCTGAAAATAGTGGTTTATAACAAGAAAAACTAGCACAAATAATCAACAGGTTGAAAAAAACCATTCTACTAGTGTCTTCTTGTTTTATATCGAGAGTTCAGTTTTTTTATGAACATATAACTGCGACATGCATATTACCGGCACATTGGTGCTCAAACAGTTTTGTTTGCGTGCAGCTTGATAGATTAATTGCGTTTGCTGGACAATTAGAAAAACTTTGTAGAAATGTGCATGCAATTTCTAATTGATCTTGCTCATATTGAAAAAAGCATTTATTGTTTGGCGCACTTGGATTTGATGGAGGTGGACGATTGGGTATGAAACTAGCAAAGCCTTGATTCACTGAACGACAGACGGTATCTGCTGCATATTGATCAAAACCACTTTGACAAACAGAACCTTCCACAAAGAAATAATCTTTATAACCAGTTGTTGGATTTGTTACTTCAACTTTAGCACGAATTCGCAGTGGGCTAAGAATAAGTACTCGAACATCAACAACCTTACGTGGAAATGCCAGAAGGTCGAACAATTTTGAACATGTGTCGTCAAATATGCCTCTTGTTGATGGAGTATCACCTCCCAGACCTTTAATGATTTGTGGACCAAACAATGACGAATCAACTAGATGTGAACCAATAACTAATAGAAGAATAACACCAGTGAATTGCATCTTTTTATTGATTTTTTATCTAGAACAATAAAATGTGCTAGGCGACACAAAAACACCAATATCAACTTGTTAAGACACATACTTTCTGATTTTGTGTAGAAAGAGTGTGTGATACATGTTGTTCTTCTTGACTTTTTTCACTTCTGATTATATAAAAAAGCGTCTGCGATTTAGCTCTGTTAAACTGTTATTTATATACTATTTATTTTCTTACACAATATCACGCAACCTTGTTATCACTTCCTCAGACGTTTTTATTACTCTTTTAATCTTTAAAGAAATTTTCAAGCAAATAAATTATTTTCTTACAAAAAATTTATGAAGTTTGAAAACTTCTTTCGAATAATTTCGAAGAAAATAAATGATTCTCTTCCGTAGCATATATTACAAGCGGGTGAATTCATATAGAATCTACCATCATTATATGTAGTAGTTAAGTACTTGACGAAAAATTCATTTTCTGATATATAGTCTTTAGAGATCTGTGTGCCCATTTCGTCGTGACCAATAAAAACAAAAAATTCTTCTATAATACTTTCAACGATGCTTGTGAAAAGATAATTCTGTTTGATTTTTTTCTATTCAGAATTTTAAGCTCTTCAAAATGACACAAAAAAGTGAAGAATATAATGATCCACGATGGAGGAAGCTGCGGCACATTCTTTCTGCCCAATTTTGGTCGCGACAAATGTGCTGCAGTTTCCTCCATCGTAGACCATTATATCCTCGACGTTTTTGTGTCATTTTGAAGAGTTTAAAACTCTGAGTAGAGCAAATCAAACAGAATTATCTTTTCACAAGCATCGTTGAAACTATTATCGAAGAATTTTAATTTTTGTTGGTCACGATGAAATGATCACGAAGATCTCTAATAGTGTTGGATCTAAAATCCAACGACGAAAATCTGAGCTCGCTATCTTTTTTCAAAAAAATTTATATGAAAAATACTTTTAGAGTAGAAAAGTTGAATTTTTCTGATATTCCAGTGAATATGAGTTCTGTTACATAGCATCCAGCTTCCAAAAAATGTGCTTTATGATCTTTATCTAGTGTCAACTGAAAGACGTTGTTAAGATCTATACAAATTTGCTACAAAATTCGAAGCAAAAACTTAATACCAGTCCGAAAGACCTTTAGAAAAGCAGATTTCTGTACAAATTACTAGGACTTAATCGATCGTTAAACTCTTTTCCAACCACTCCAGTCTAAATACTGTCGAAGTCTGAAACAATGTGAGATGCACTCAACTTTCTACGATATTTCGCTAAAAAGGCACAACACTTTGACGAAATAAATAATAAGTGAAAGACAACTATTAATATTCACGTGCGTTTTTCTTTCATGTGTGAAACTTCTAACTTACATTCCTTTACAGAAATATTGTAAAAAGTTAGTTAAACGTCTAATTTTGTTCAAAATGCGAAGGGTTATTAACTTATGTAGTTTAGAACGAGTTTTTAGATTCCCAAAACCATGAAGATTATTAGTAAATCTTGTTTCTCCATTGTCCTTTTTTGGTCTTTGATTTTCAATATGAGCGCAATTCTGCTTGGATAATATTTTTCGAATTACGCTTTCTCGTAAAAAGGTAGCGAGGTCACATTTTGGCTTCTAATTTTATCATCCGAAACTACATTAGAAAATAATTTTATCATTATTGGCGTAATCACTCTTTGCGTAACATTGTGACTCTCTGAAATCACTGTACAAGTACATTATTAAAAAACGACTCTGGACTCATAAATCTCCCAATACGTTTTCGATTTTTGTCGCTATTTCATAAAACACTCATCTTGAAATGTTGGTAAGCAAATGGTAATAAACATCTTTTTCTAAGGAGTTATGCCAATACTGTGCGATAACAGTTTGTATGAAAAACAAAATATAAGACTTGGAAATCATATATATTACAGCAGAAGTAAAATAATAATAAAAAGTAAGAAAAGTTCAAGTGATGAACTCTAGTTGTAAGAAATGATAGAAATTGAGAAATACGCCAGACTAAAATTGTAGTTTTTAAAGTCCTAGAAGATCTTTGGAGAAATTTAGTGAATCAAGTTTTTATTATGGCATTGAACCTTGAAGAACTTCCTTTTGCACAAGTTTTATGCACTATTAAAATAAACCTCTGCAATATTCTTCTAAAAGATACGGAAGAGGGCAAGATAGGCTAAATGTAGGCGTCGGATTGGTTTGAGTTGACGATGGACTCAAATTGTCAGTCAAACTAGCTCTGCAAGTGGATGGGAAGGGATCTATTTTGTTGAACAAAATAATCGCTATAAGTTTTCGTGCTAGATTCGGATTCTCGACAAGTGCGATACCACATCGAATACTTTATTGTGTCAAACCACTTTAGGAGTTTTAAAAAATAACTTAGACGAAATAAAGCTAGTTGTAATCGAAAAGTTTTTTCTGTGTTCAGTATTCAAAATTAAATTCAGATCAGATGTTGCTCAGATCAAGTAAGTCTAGCTTTTCTGTATAAATATGAGAAATAATACCATGGTTTAAATTTTGCTGAGCCTTTGTGCACTGTAAATATGTTCTATCCGTTTCATAAAACGAAAAAATCGTTCAGCAGTAGGCATTATTACAAGCATTGTAAATATAACAATAGCAGTTCACTACATTCGTAAGGCTGTGGTTGTAGGTGGGGGTGTGGGTGTGCGTGTGGGTGTGGGGTGTGGGTGTGGGTGGGTGTGTGTGTGTGTGTGGGTGGGTGTGTATGTGGGTGTGGGGTGTGGGTGTGAATGTGGGTGTTGGGCTTGTGCCCACCTACATCGACACCCACTT
>CAJNSZ010002892.1:0-13119 GCA_905329745.1 Rotaria sp. Silwood2
TCCCGATTGCGCGTTTAAACGCGTTTTTCAAAATTTTTGTCTGACTGGGTAGCAACGAGATTTAAAATTTTCTGGAACAGGAATCATAATAACATATATGCATTTTTATTGGAAACACATTAAAAATTCTATGTAATCTTTTTTTCAGTTATTTTATTTACTATCTTTTTTGTTAAAATCTAAACATAAAATCGAGCAGCACAAAAGTAAATAGTCTTGTTGATAGATAATAAAGGCTACAATTAGATCACAAGAATTAGGCAAGTCTATAAGAAAACAAAAAAAAACAAGAAGAAACATTTGAATCTTACTGATAAGATATTTTTTGTCTCATCAACTATGATTCTGTGTAAATTGGTCTTGCCAAAAAGTCAACATCTGTTTTGTTAAGGAAGAATCTTGAATTAACGGTCAAGAAAAACAGCAATCTGATTCTGAGATTCGATGAATTCCATGGATTAGTAACAATAATTCTAGTTGAATTGAATCAAAGCAGTGCATTTGAAACATTTTTTTTTCAATATCATCGCAGCAGGCATAAACGTTTTTTTATAGTTGACTGTGGCAGCGGCAGATTTTCAATCGTGATGAACATCTCTGAAATATATGACGATCAATTGAAACATAATGCTAATAACATATTAATCAAGTCTTTTATATAACTGATTTAATTATCAATACTGACAAAATTCATGTCATTCATAATAATTATAATCTATATACTTCTTTTCTGTTCTTGAAAGCTATCCATGTCGTGAAAATTGCCTCAGTCTGAAATGACTAATAGTCATATTAGAAAAACCTGCACTTAATCACAATTCATCGACTATTTCATGGGAACAGGATTACGTAAACAGTTAAGATAGGATTTTACCTTCAAAAGTATTTTTTGAATTAGATAGTTTGTCATATCATGAGGATTCGTACTAAATATCTATTATCGGATATATTTCAATCAATACAAAACAAAAGGAGACAAGCCTGCTTTTTGTACATACGAATCCTTTCATTTTAGTGCACAAAGCAGTCAAAAATGGACAGTATGATGATACATATATGGCATGCTTTTCTTGCCTTCAAGAAGAGTAGAAAGTAAAGTATTATTTTTAATCTCTATGAGTCAATACAAATCCGAGTATTTTAGAGAATAGGCAGCATGAAGTTCATATGTTCGTCAACATGCAACTTACAGTACAGTAGATAGTACTTAAATATAAAATCTGTTTAAATTTTTTCTTTTGTGTATTTCTGGACAAGCTTTTTCCTAAAACAGCATTGTGGTTGGTAATCCTTGTCTTCAACAAATTTGATACACTTTTGCATTTCGTTTTACCAAAAGAAGATTGGAAAACTTCATGATCATCATTACCATGAGCATGGAATTTATCACATATGAAACTGATGATAATCGTTAGTCAATAAGACTATCGGAAAGTGTTTGAGTAGAGTATATAAATCATGAATCATAATATATCACCCATGAATCTCGATTTGTAAGATTTGTTTAAGGTACCATTCAATCATCACGTACACAACTGACTACTCTAAGGAAGATGAAATTTCCCATAGATTACTTAACCATGCTAAGACAAATATTAAGTGTTTCCTAGAATACTGGACAAGAAACCATCAACTAACAATATGTTAATGGGACCGTATTTCTCGATAAATATTGGGCAGTAATGCTGCCATATGTATGGAAGAGTACGGCAACATTACGACGTTCAATAGTGAGAATACGGTCTATAAGCAGTTATTTACGATAATTGACGATTCATACTAAGTGATCTCGATGTTTGTCTTGAATTGATATTAGGTTGTTCGGAAGATTCGTGCATGTTTTTACCTACATCATCGTGCAGAACGCGGATGTTTACCAGAATTCACGTCAGTGTGCTTTGATCGTCTCTTTCTAGATGGACAAAAGATATTTCATTATCGTGTTTGAATATGACTCAGACATGTCAAAAATCTAGCATTCATGAAGTTTTTTATTCAAAGATGCTTGAATGATAAGAAGATTAGCGAGCAACTCGCAAAGATCTATGGCAAATCTTCACTATCGTTCTGTCCATGTCAAATTGGGACGGATGTGGGTGGGTGTGTGGAGTGTGATGTTCTTCTCTTATCCACACCCACACCCTCAAGAATGAAAATTGCCATTTTAATTTCTCTGCTTTTTCATTTGAACAGCTCAAGTTCCAATGACTTCTAATATTTTTATTACTACAGAAGAATGATACACAACTATGCTTTGAATCACCTATAAATGAAATACAGACCATTTTTGTATACTCATACGAAAACGAACTTTTCGGATCAAGCTAAAAGTTAGGAATTGTTAAATGACACCATTTTCAGTCTCACCTCCTCATGCTTTGAAGTATGTCATTTCTGCTTTCCATTCTTTTTTCCAGTACTCGTTTTTTCCTTTTTTCTGTCTTCGTATAATTTAAATCTTCTTTTCCTTAGTGTGCGATTGTAAATAAAGGACAAGATTTTTATTCATGTTTGATTTTTCCCATGTACTACTGAACATTGTAAAACTTAAATGTTTGTAAGAGGATTAGGAATCGCGTCTGTGAGTGAGACTGTTTGCTTAAAGTAAAATAGAAAAATGTGGATTATAACTCACATTCACTAGTTGATGAAACTCACTATCAAGCAGTAAGTGCAAATTTTATGATAAACTTTTCTGCTCCCGACCATAGAAATCATCTCTTGAGGTTATTGCTCTTTTCAAATAAATTCTATGTGAATAAAGATTTTCTGATCTTATTGCTTTACTCATTTTGCAACGAAAACTAAGAGTCTCTTCAGATAATACACTTATGTACGTGTAATACCTTCATTGTTTACAGTTGTGCAAACTTAACAATTCTCTTTCCCTCTTTTGATTTAATCTCTCTTTCTTATTAAGCTATTCAAATGTGTGTTTCACATTTATGTCTGTCATCGGACCTGCATTGGCAAACTTTGTTTTGTCAAACTTGCCGCTTTCGTTCATTGAAACTCTATAATTCATCACAGTGGGTTTCAGAGACATGATCATTTGAAAGCACGTATCGATGTATTCTACAACTTCAATTACAAAAATATGATCAATAGCAGAGTGAACGTCAGATTGACAAGTGACAGTGTGCTAGATTGAGTATTGAATTTGAAGAACTTCTCATCAAAGCCGCCACTGGAGTAAACAGAATTGGCCATATCATGGGAGTCAGCTACTTTCGAATGTTAAATATTTGATTTCAAGATAAAGGGCTAAATGTTTTGATATTACTTCGTATTCTCTATCATCAAAACATAATGAACTTGTTGAGTGAGGGCAATATGATTGCCGATCAATGTACAAAATCACAATAGATTCAAGCTCGAAATCATACACTTGTTTTCATTTCTTGATGAAAATAATCAATATTTCATGTTTGTGGATTTTTTACTTTTTAGGACTTTCCCAATGCAGATTTTTCCTCATTCAAATGTTTTCTTGTTTTACATCATTTTTACCTTACGTTGAGATATATTCACATTAACAAACTACAATAGGTTGAAATCACAAAGGTATGATCTGATTCAAAAAAGAAAACACAGTTCATTTTTGTAATCGAAACTACTCGAGACACTATCATTTACAGAAGACGTCCTGGTCGGTCATTTTAATGGAGACCGTTAACTTACGAGGGAACCTCTTCAAGTGTCTTCCTCTCTCCGATTTCGATGATTTTTGCCTATAGATATTCCATAGTGTCCTAGTGAAAATTCTAAAAGGATTCGGGTTCCTATTAAGATTCGACTAAGCTATCAAAATTTTGATATGTTGATTTTCAAGAGGCTCCTGTAAAACCTCAAGTTTTTGTAGAAAATCTACTGGTCGAATTTGGACCTGAAACTTTGTGCATTTATTGACCTTATCTATACTAGTATGCATACAAAATTCAGAAATTGTGGACAAAGCACCTTCAAGATATAAATATTTCAAAAAAATAATGCTCCATAAACTATCTATCGAAAAGGCACTACATCTTGAAAGTCTCATATCTTGAAAAGGCTTTGTCCAAAACTTGTGAATTTTGCATGGATACCATAGTCCTATCCACTAAAAGTCCGAGTGAAAAACTTGATTTTTGTGGAACTCACATATATTTTCGAAGAAAATAGTGAGTGTAAGTTTTAAGTTCGAGTTTTTGCGGCTCTCCCCTCCCCCACCCCATTACAGACCTTAGCAATCAATAATAAAAGGTGTTAGATTTTCTAGAGTGTTTTTTGGAAAATTGATCAAGTTATAATTTGGAAAAAAAATGAATATCATTATTTGTAACTTGATTAATATATATGATAGTGTGTAAGATCTGCTGTAGATATCATAGATATATAAAACACATTTATTTGTCAATCAATTCAATGATTATAATAATAAGAATGATAAATTAAGAAAAACGAATAGAAAAAAGATAAAAAGTAATGAGCGAATAGCAACAATGCAAACAAAAAATAGGGCGCTCATAGAAAAAAGTTTTGAAAAAAATTCTGTTCGAAATGCAGAAATTTCAGAGGTTCTTACTCTTGTGATTGATTATCCTGCAGAACAACTACAGTCTAAGAGAGTTTTTTCAGTTTTACGCATTTTGTATTAGTTGAATAAGGCTAGAGAGCATATGTGAGTGCTATATTTCAGCCCCAAAGGGACTGCGCTAACAAGCTTTTTTTTCTGTATTTGCAGAGAAAAAAAACAAGTTTTGACTCAAACTTGTAGTCAGAGTCAAAACTTGATTTGTTTTCTCTGCTGATACAGGAAAAAAAATCAAGCGTTTTACTCGGACTTTTAGTTGGTCGAACTATAGTATGATTAAGTTAAGGTCTAGAAATTCGCAAAGTTTCAGGTCCAAATTCGACCAGTGGATTTTCCCCCAAAATCTGGGGTTCTACAGGAGTCTATTAAAATTCAACACATCAAAATTTCGATAGCTTAGTCAAATCTCAATAGGAACTTGAATTCTTTTAGGATTTTCACTAGAACACTATGCAATAGCTATAGACAAAAAATCATTGAAATTGGAGGAGGAAGGGCACCTGAAGAGGTACCCTCGTTAACAATATTGACCATCTGTGCACTTTGGAAAAAAAATATTCACCATGAAACATTACTAACGGCTTGTCAATTTTATTGTTCTTATCAGCATCATCTCTTTCATTATATAACTCAAGCACAAATGGATGAATATAAGATTTCTATTGCATATTTTAAAAACAAAATGAACTAATTATGTATCGTGGTTCATGTCGCTTGGAAAATTTATCAGGAAGATGTCGGAAAACTTGTATGATTCTCTTGTACTAAAGGTTGAACGAGTGAAGTATGTGATACATTCTGTAAATTTAATTAGTACAACAATTGTTTATATTAAATGAGAACAGCAGCATACATAATACTAACATAATCTATCATAGTAATGTCAAAATAAAGATTTTGTATCGTACATGAAGATATTTTCGCATGATTCATAGATAGTTAAGTACAGATGTAATATTAAGCCCACTAGCCTTCTGTACAATACCCACGACTGATAGGCCCTTTTTGTTTTAGTAATGATACAGTTTAACGTATAAATAATTTTTAAAGCCTACTTCACTGAAATATCGATGTGTTTTCCATCCAGAACGAGTGATTATGATATCTTCTTATTTGTTTTCTACTTATGAAACTGACTTTCTTGCAAATATCTACGTAGACGAACAATTGATTCTGAGAATAGTGTTTCACATTCATTCATTAGTTACAATCATTTTGTTTTGTGAAGTTTCAAGCAATTTTCTGAATTATATTTTCAATTGCATCTATTCAAATCAAAATTTTCTTGCATTCATAACTGATCGAATAGAAATAGTGAAGTTTGATGTAAACCTACTTTCAAAATGAAATACAATAGTCCGCCTAATGATGTAATTCGTTCAGTGAACTGCTTTTTTGTATCCTTCCAGACACCACCTAATCTGATGAAAACTTATTCAGAATCATCAAATTATGAATTCTTTAAAATGTCATGTGTTTGATTATAATGATTCCATCAATTCTGAGATTGAAAACAAGGAATCAAAAGATTGTGACTACAATAACAATGAAGCAGATAACAATCATAGATTTTAGTTTCTATACTCGTTTTTTCCAGTCTAAAGAAAAAGATGAAATAACATACTATGAAAAACATGTCTCTACTTGTTGCCCTGAATGCTATCATTTGAACACTGGCTAGTCTACTAGTAAAGATTTTTCTACATAATTGAGAAGATAAAATGAATGCGGAAAACGTCGAAGTTAAAGAACTAGTGAGAGAAAATAGCATGTAATCGGCAATTAAATTAGTCATCTATAATTGTTGCATTTTATAACGAGAATCACGATAAGCATGGATTGCTTGTAATAAACGATGAGAAGTTAACTGATCATTATATTCTTATTCTCATTGACTTATTTATTCAAAACAACTTAGTAGTTTCTTAATATCTTTTGATTACTAGCAGAAAAATGTGTTCAAGAGTAGCAGTGCTGATCTAAGATAAAAAAGAAATAGAAAAATTCTATCGAATAATCACATTATAGTTTTGTGTATCGGGATTTGGCTTCTCTGAAATCTTACAATAAACCATAAATGCACTTCTAGTCGTGCACCTGAGATCCATTCTTTAACAAAACCTTAATGAATCCATGTCAGCATAAGACTAATCAACAATATTGAAACAGAAATAAACTTGATGATACGAACGCTGAGTTCTTTATCGAAATGAAGACCTTTAATCACATGTAACAGTTCATGCACAAGTTATACAAGCCGATAATCAGTCGTAGAAGGAGATTGGGAATAGTCAAAGAAAATCAAAGGACCAACCGTTGACATTGAGAAAATATGTGTCGGGAATGATCATCATCTGAATGATGAGAAGGAGTCTGAGTCAATCAACAAAGATCATCAAACTGTTATCATTTGCTATGAACAAATTAAGAAAAAAGAGATCGAGAATGATCGAATAGTCTGTCATAATCAACTGGTAGAATAATTCAAGATAAAATTTCGTACAAATGCAGAAAATTAAATTTGCCTTGCTTGTTTATTCTGTAAACATCGTCCGCATTTTCATAATTCTTTCCATCAATACAATATGTCGTTTCATAGTTGAAATTATGATAATCAATTCTCTGATCTCAATTGACAAGACACGTGTTGATGTCACGGAAGAAACAGCGAGCAACCTTGAACTAGTAACGATAGAGCTTCAAGCATTAAATCTAGGGAAAATTACATAGTATTGTATTTTAAAAAGTATATTAAAGTGCAAAAGTAACTAGAAATATTTATAAATAATTCAAATTACATCAGAGTACGTTACAGATACGTTCAGTCATCTTCAGTATGATAAACTTCTCAAAAATATGTTCAACAAACTAAAAGGCTCGTGTTAGAATAAAGTACTCGAAAATTATCGTTTGACTGCCGGTCAGCGAAAATAAAAATGAAATTAATCGGTGCTTTTCGAAAGGCTTATATGATATGGGAATAGTCTCAATTCCCTAATAGACTACAGTAGGAAGTTTATTTGAGTTTTGCTTTGTCAGATCTTGTTGGAATCAACATTAGAAATGGATAGATAGGTTTGCCAGTTACCGATAAATTCTATCAAAGTATCTGATTGATCGGATTTAAGCAATATTCCGCTAATATCCTTATTGTTCTCATCAAAACCAATCTAATTGATTTTATTTTTACTTTTATTAATTTACATGTATGTCGAATCGCTGTCAACAAGTTTCCATATCTGATATAGTTGATATATGTCCTTCATAACTTAAGTACATGAAATGAGGTGAAAATAACGTATTTTTTTAAGAAAATTTTTGCTTAACAGCAATGTTTCTCTTGTGTCCAAATAAACAAATCTTGAGAGATCAAAAAGATAAAAGGTATAACTTAGAAGTCAACTGTTCAGCTTTTCTTCCATTGACAATATTAACCGTATTAGAATGCATAAGTTTTTGTAATGTATCAAATAAGAATTAAAACAAAATTGAATCTTTCAAGTTCTTTTACAAACGATGATACGCTCATTACAAAAAAAGAAATACATTGACTTTGAACTGATGAATCTTTTTTTTTAGTGTAATGACTTTGACTCTGAGTCTTGTTTTTTTACTTCCATCTATTCGAGACTAACTCTAAATTAATAAGTATCAGTTCAGAATGTATTTTGACATAATAGAAGTATGCACAAAAAAATTAACACATTGCATATGCCCATACACCAGCTTCGAACTCAACAAACATTTAGGATTTTATTTCAGATTATTGAATTTCACTTTCAAACATTCTACTGCAGAAATCTCTGTCAAAGATGTTTGTTTCGTTTTTATTACTTGGATAATGAAATGAATCAAAATCAAACAGAGGATCATTATTTCAGGAGCACATTGTGTTATGTTGTTTTTTAAATTTTACTTTTCTAGAGTTTTCCAAATGAAAACTATAATAAATCTGGAGCTAAATGATTCTTTTTTAGCAACTGAAGTCCAAATGTGAACTTCCAGGATTTTTTTCACTGGCTTTTGTTTGTAAAAAAAAGACGAACTCAATGGGTTCCGATTCATAATACATGATGCATATATCAATGGAGATTGCTTAAGATCACAGTTATAACAACATCAATCATGCAAAGCAGTCTATATGAATATCTTTCTTCTTCTCGATGACTTTAATGTTAGATTCCTGGTCAACCAAACATTTGTACTTGATCACAGCAAGTAACTCGTCATCGCGTCTTCACGATCCATATCTGGTTTTCAAATTGATCTTATTTGTTCTCTTTGTGTATTTTCGTATAAGCTCGAATAATTCGTTCTTCATATTATCACTTTCATGATGTAGTCTTGAGATCAATCAACTCCAATTTGAATCAAATATTGTTCTGTCAAAAAGTAGTTCTCATACAATGGGTACCCAAGCATGTTGCGCAGTCGATTTGTCGATATATTTCACACGAAACATACACTTCATACTGAAGAGCACTTCTGTCTCATGCAGCGAGGGCAGCGATATCAATGAACCTTTGAGGAGATGCCGAAGACATCTTGCTCGTGGTATGTTGGTCATAAAAATGATAATTTTAAAAAGACAAGGAATCTAATTTGGGCGATCATAATTAATGAATTGCAATGCAATTTCTGAATCAAGCGATGGCGAACCAAATATGTTGATGCATAGATGTAAATTCCATGCTCGATCATGGTCACTCGAATGTTCGACATCAATTTCATTCATTCTGTTCTTTTTCTCAAAGTAAGTTGAAATTGTGAAGTCTCTTGTCTTGCTCGGTGTAGATGAGAAGATGTGTCTTCTCTTAACTGGCTTCCACAATCACACACTCAAGATGATACTCATGGCTGAAAATCTTAGATCATATAGAAACAGAATATTAGGAGAATCGAGATAAATCAGCCTGTTCGTCTCTGGAAATGGTTATTTTTCTGGCTGTGGAACATAATTGACTGCGCTGAAGCATCAAATAAAAATTCAGCGTATAATAACTTTGTGTACGTTCACACAAAATGAAAGCGTTTGTATGCAACCATTGAATAAGAATTCATGCGTGTTGATTGGATTTACAGTACACAGTTAGGCAAGACCCTTAAAAGATGCGTTAGAGAGAGGGCTGAACGATATCCCCAAAAATCGAGAAATTGTTTCCCTTCTAGCAGAAATCCTTCACCCCACACAAAGTCAAGCAGAAACGATTTTATACACGAAAACAACCCAATACATAGCGGAAATGAAAAATTTTCAAATAGAAATGCATTAAACGTTTCTCTTGTCTCTAGCAGAAAAGTATAATACACAAGGAGAAATGAATTTTATACAGCAGAAATAGAATAGTTTCTAGGGAAAATCGATTAACCGTTTCTACCCTGTCCAGCAGAAGTGTATAAGAAGTAAGGAGAAATGGAATACATAGAAGAGCAGTGAGTCATCGTTGCATATATATACATATATAGTGATTTTTCCATTTCTCCTTGTAATGGGTGACTTTTTGTGGGGTAAAGCATTTCTCCTTAAAGTGCAACAATTTCCCGATACTAAGTGATACATATGATTATTTTTTTTCCATTTCTTCTTAGTGGGTATGACTTTATGTAGGATGATCCATTTCTGCATCAATGGGAACGACTTCCCCATCGATGAGTCATATTATCCACTACTGAACAAGATTTTACAAAAATGCAAGTCAACGCTTGAAAATGTCGTTTTTCAAACGTTTAAACCCACATGGAAAGAAGTGGTCGTGTAAACACGAGGAAGTTTAATTATTTGAGCGTGACTATGGTTAAAATTGTCTCATACAGTACCAACGGATGCGTAAATCTTCGAAAATTCGCTTTCTTAATGTTTTAACTCCCAATTCTTTTCACAAGCATATAAGTTCTTGGAAATTCTACGTATTATGTGATTTCCATCTGCATTTTTATCAAAGAAAGTTGTGTATTAGACAAGCAATGTGTTAATCTCATAAATTCAATTTTCCCATAGTTTGTTTTTTGCAAAATTTGTTCACTTACCTAACCAAGAAAATTTGGCGGTAACCATGAGATAAGGAGAATTTGATGTGCTTTACAGATTAAACATTTCATTTTCAATTACTCTGATTTTTTTTTTCATTTTACGTTTTCGAAATAACGATTAGTATATATAAACGCATATACATTAAAGAGCGTCAGGTCCGAGTCCAACGGTTTTTTTGTCTGACCCGATTGCAAGTTTTTGTGGATCCGCAGCTCCTCCAATGATAAATACAGCAACAAGATATGACTGTACGTTGAATTTTATATCTGAGAGTAACGAATAAATAGCTAAAACCTTGATCCTTCATATGCACGGAGGTTGTCAGATATTGGTGGAAAAAAAAACTCGGGTTGGGACCCTGATCGGGTCCGGATTCTCAAAAACGTGGACCAGCAGCATTCCTACATTCTTGACAGTTCTACGCTGTGTTGTTGGAAATATGTGCTTAAAATTAACAGATTGTGCACATTTAAACAACATTTTTCTACTATGATGAGAACACATATCGATGTCTCATATGAAACGCAAAAAGACTGATTTTATTCAGAGTAAGAATAAAAAATATATTTAATACGAAGACATTTATTTGCAGAAGAAATAGTGATAAAAGGATTATTTTCGCTTATCGAACAGTCAATAAAATATATGATTAGAGTGCAGAAATATCTCGTCTCATGTTTCATCGTCGTCTGTCGAGTTTCTCATAATAATGACAACATGCGTGCGATGTGCAATACAACCTCTTTTGTTATATCAATCTTTCTCCGATTTAATTTTTTCATTCAGGCCAACGCTCAAGGAATTTTTCTCATCTTTATAAAACAGCCAAAGTGCTTTACTCCGTTTTCTTTTAGATTCACGTTAACGATAATGGACTTTGGGAGCAAGAAGAAAGAAAAGACATTTCAAAGGCAAGATTTCCATGCTAGAATTGGAATTTCTTTTCTTTCTTTTTTCCTGTCCGTATATGTCTCTCTCTCTCTCTCTTTCTCTTACACTGAAGTTGAGTTAATTCTCAGCTAGAATGAAAAGACCATAACAAACATGAAACTTGATATTCTTTGACATGTTTTTTAAGCGATTTAAGAGACTCGCTTTTACTTTACCAGTATTGCCACAACCTTTGCATCTCAACTTTCTATTTGCGTAATATTCGATTTTGTCTGTTACATTAATAATATGCCTACTTTTATTCATTCAGCATCTTCTGCGTTCCGTTGCGTTGAGATTCACTCACACCCGAACCGTCAAAAGTTTTACGTTGTTTGAGAAGTAATCGTTTGCACACCGCATTTTTCTGAATGTGTTAATATGACGATTGGGAACCGCGATTGGCATCCGAAAACGATCGAAATCTTTTTGAGTGTTTAGACGTGTTGTTTCATTCTTTTTTCTGCTTGGACAGTGGAATGTGACGAGAAAGTTATTACACAAACGGAGAAAAGCGAAAATGTCGTACTTCGCCGTACTCCAAGGGTATGTTAAAGCTATCTTCTAGAACTTGTTAGCTATTTCAACTCTACTATTAACGTGTGTCAAGAACAGAGGTTCAAAAACTGCTGTGAAAAGTAAAAATTTCCCCGAACGGGAAAATAACTCGAAGAATTTCCACAGCCTCAATAGTTTGAAAAACCACTATTAGACAATCATTCCTAAAAACATTTTTCCGAACGTGCCTTCATGCAGATGGCTAGATTCTGTACCTCTGGTCACGAGTATAGTAGTTTGAGTTTATTTTATATCACTAAAGTACGATGAAGTATTTGAACTTTATTACCAGACAGATTAATATAAAATAAACTCAAACTGATATGTTGATAGTAGACTTGAAATAGCTAAAACGTTCTAGAGGATAGCTTTGACATATCCTTGGAGTACGATGAAGTACTGAATATTCGCCTTTTTCCCTTTATTTTTATATTACTAATATCTCTATTACATTGAAGACATGTTGCTGATTCATTTGATAATCACATTTTCATAGAGCTATTGAGATTATTGTAAAATCATCTCGACATGAATAATGTTTGGGTATTGTGAAGATAATGGAATCGAACAGTTACGAAAAAAAATGTAGCTTTAGATATATTGAATTACAACATTTTTAGAAAAAAGAACAAGTCTTACAATGACACAGCGGAAAGTTACCTACGATTTTTAACTAACGTAAGTCGCAAATGAATAATCCATGCTGGCTGAAAAGAATCTATTGAATTATAAGGATAAATTTGCCTTCTCTGTTAATGTTAAGACACCTTTATATTTATCGTGATGGTGGAGAAATTTTTGCGGTCGTCCCAACATCTATTGGTTTTTGCTTAGGTTAGACGAAAAACTAGATTATGCATCAAGACTGAGAATGCTTTATTGAATTCTTTCTCTCCTTCCATTGTGAAGTTAATATCTTATACTTTGCATCAATCGACATTTGAGGCGCCCGTAATGTAAAAATCAAGAGCCTTTTTTTTCTCGTTTAGGGTGTGGGTGTGGGTGTGGGTGTGGGTGTGGGTGTGGG
>CAJNSZ010002893.1:0-13118 GCA_905329745.1 Rotaria sp. Silwood2
TACTAAATGTCATTCAAAGAGAGGTGGGTGCTTGAATATGGAGTAAATTAACAGACAGTAAATATGATATATGTGAGAAGTAATTGTGAAAATAAAGAAACTCTTTATACTTTAATATTTTCTCATTTTTCTCTTCTTTTTCGTTATAAGAAATATATTTTAATTTTGCCTAGTCAAAATTGAAATTTCAATTCTGACTGATAATGTATTGGGCAAAATCAAAATTTTAATTCTGCCTAGTCAAAATTGAAATTTTAATTTTGACTGGGCAAATTTCAAATTTGACTGAATTTCAATTTTGCCTATAACATATATATATATTTGGACATATGTATGTACATGTGAGATTTTCTTCTGATTCTTTTCTTCCAAAACATCTGAATTCATCAACTACTTAACTGCAATATGTGTATAAACATTCATAGATGGATTTGCAGGCAGTAGTTGTAGAACTAAATGGGCTTAAACGCACGGCTGAGTAGTTGAGCAATCATTCTAGTCATGGAGACAATAACATTCATATGACTACTAAACGATCATAATAGAATGTCAATCATAATTATTTTCAAAAGAAATAGCTACTACATCAGTTATGTTATTTTTCAAAAAGATAGAGACAAATTTTCATCAATAAAATTCGAATCACAGAAGACTTTTCGACTTTGATTGTTAGTAGAAAGATGCAGATGCCATCGATTGATTTGGTGAGACCAAACAAAGTCGATTTATTTGTCTAATGGAAGGAGAAAGTCGACAAATTGAAAGTATTAATATTATGCTAGATGCATCTAAATTGCCAAGACTTCAAAATACTATTGTAATTAAATTGGTAAGAAATGATATTGAAATTGGTGAAACTCGTAGTGAAATTAACGACTAATATAAATCAACGTTTACAGGTGAAAGTATGATGGCTACAATAAGGTCCAACAGCTGGAGCACTAGAGTCGATTTTATTTTTAAAAAAACGATTATGATGTCAGTTGTCATTTGAGAAATGTCAACGATGCACTAGTGATAGACTGAATGATAAGAACGATAAATTACATCTTATTAAATGCTAATATTGTGAATATAATCGATACTATTCAAATGATTATTGATGCCTGTCTGTTCTTCATTTTCGTCATCAAATTTATTAGAACTTCGTGAAAAATTTCATTTCTTAGCACCGCAAATTTAACAATTCATCAACACGATCTCCACAAGAATGCAGGAGAGTACTCGCCAGATCCATCGCCGTCAGTGACTGGACTTGAACAATAAACATAAATAAATGCACGTCACAGGTCTTGATAGAGTAGATAAAAAAGGATAACTTTCTTTGCATATACTATTATACTCATGGACAACCTTATCCGCTAATAGCTTTGGTGAGAACAAGCAATACTAACTTTGTGTATAACTTACTATTCTTAAGTGGCAAACGCTTGTTTGGAACAACCTGATGTCGCAATATGAATAGTTATGAATAAGGAGATAAACACATTTTCTCATATATATGTATGTATATGAGGTGATGAAGGTCGTCTGCTGTGCATCATAAAAAGGTAATTTATTTTTTCATTCAGTTTCACGTGTGCATATATATATATATATATATGTGTGTGTAATTAACCATGCAACGACGTATATAAACTGTTTCTCTAAAAACAATATTTTATCTGTTAAAATATCGATAAATGAGTCGCAATCACGAAAGTAAAGCTCTTAAAAAGGATTGATCGGTCCGCTGAAGACTAATAATAATAATGCAGGACGTTTTACGAACTGGCGTGTGTGTGTGATTTTTCTTTCACTAGATCTGAAAGCTCTCTGATGACCGAGCGCTAAAACTCATACTTTTTCATGTGTCTACCTGCCTCTTATTTAGCTTTTGAAAGCAAAAAAAACGCAGATCTCGAACTTTATTCGTTTCGAGTTCATCCTATTGCCACTTATCATCTCTTTTTCTGTGAAATGGAGATTAATAGTTTGAATAGTTGCTGAAATAATACTTAACAATATGCATTTTATTTCTTATCAGCTGTAAGTCTCGATACTTTTCTATGAGCAGTAGGCACGAGACTTGCTCATAATGGCAACAACAGTAGTATAAGTCATTGTAAGACTGTTGCAATACATCACAGACAATAAATAACCATCATCACCACTTACTTTATTCTGTATTCGTCTCTGACTACCAACATGCTCCTCTCTCTTTGTTTCATTATACGCGGAACGCACCGACTGGCTCCTCAGATTTTTTTCGCACACACGCGCAAATGAAAAGGTCGTGTTTGAAGAATGAATATTGAAGCATCTCTTAGCCTTTCAGTTACAACTTCTGTAACAATGAGAAGATCACTTGAGCTAACTTGTGCTGAACAAAAATTTCAAGTTTCATTAGCTCAAAATGATGTAGATTAAACAAGCGTACAACAATTAAAAAACCTCCTATTTTGTGTAAAGTATGTACTATGTAGCCAATTTACAATCATAGATTCAGGTTCTATCACATATGTTCTAGTCTCGAGATCTCCTATCTAATGATTCAGAATAACAGCTTGATCTGTTCTTATCATGCGGAGTATTATTTCTCAACAAGCCTGGCAACTGTCGTCTGCAAATAGAAATATTCTGTCTAGCCGTGCCAACTGCATCGTCTTTTATTTCAATAGTTTATTATCAGAACAAAAAATATCATAAGTGTAAGGATAGAGGGTCAGTTTTGAATTGAATCTAAGTTCCAACGACACGAATGCAATCTTAAATAAAATTTGTCTCTTTTTCTCGTTGTATCCGATTGAAAAACTACGAATTACTGATTGGAACTTATTTCCAGATGAGTACAATAAGTGGAATAGCCAGAGCAATGGAGACCAGAACATGTAACAAAAATAGAACTAATAATCGATAATTCCAAGGCTTTTTCAGATCGTCAACATAGCCATTTCTTATGTAAGCACGTGCTGGTAATCTGAAATCAGTTGGTTTAATTCCATTATTCTTCTTGTCTATCATCATAAATATTTTCCGAAGACGAAATCGACTGATCTCCAAAATAGCAACAATGAAAACAACCCACCCTGACCAAATGGAAAGAATGACAATCATACCAGTACTATTCGAATTCAAATGAACTATTATAATAAAGATGGTTGGTATCGAAAGAAAAAAAGCCAATGCTCCCGTAAGTCGATGAAGCCAGTTATAAATGAAACGGTATGAACTCTCTACATGACAACGAAAAAGTGCCATCCATGCTTGTAAAAGAGCACAACAGACAATAATACCACCGAGAATGGAGTGAACGAATGTAAGACCTTCATTGGACTCTACCCATCCTCCTTTTGCTTGCACCAAAATAAAGAAGAAACCGAGCAGAGTTGTAACAGTAGTTAAGCAAGCAATCAAACGATGGATTTGGAACCATATTGTTTCACCGCACAATTTATCTTGCGAACCAAAGTGTATCGAACGTCCATAACGTGCAAATATAATAGCAGTCGAGGCAAAGACCATCCATGCGAGGACCATCACAGTGCCATGAGCATTTTGAAAAGTATCATCTTCTGATTCAGTTTGTGCTTCTCCTTCGTTTTCTATCAGCGTTGACATCTTCAATAGAAATAATATTCTCTGTCGAGTCGAGTATTCACTGCAATAAAATGACAGATGTACTCTTGATGATTGTTTATATTCACCTGTAGAAGCATGGACGAAAAGTAACGGAAATGCACTTTTTCATTTCATTTGATGCATGAAAATGCAGCATCTTAATTTGTCATGTATACGAAGACCTGACTTTGTCGACAGAAAATATGGACAAGGACGTGACAAAATAAAATTTCTGCTTGAATTCACATTAATTACGCGCCAAGATAAGGGCATTTTTGTAATGAGTGTAAGATTCGTTAGTTTCCTCAAGGTAAGTTCAGTTTCATTTAATAGCACTAGCTTGCTCAAGGTAAAAGAAAAAAGTAAGAGAGCAAAACAGCACCAGAACTCTCAGAAGAGAAGATATGTGTATATGAGTGAATTTCAAAATTATTGTACCGTTATATTCTTATAAGTAAAGTTTCAACAAGTGGAGATCTTCTAAATCAATCTTTATGATGTTTCAGGTTATGTCCCTCTCAGAAGTTCTCACTACCACACAAGAGATCACAAATTTATCTCGAACCAATCTCGAGATATTGGATGCGCAATGTTAGATACTCTGATTTTTATTACCATTTATTAGAAAAAAGGATAATATAACCGATTGGTTCTATTGTCATTTGAGCTTCGAAAACTCGCGATATTATAGTAAACAGTCTACACTTCTTGGATATGAAACTGATTGGCTCTGTCAACGCGTTTCTTATTGCATTGTTTTTCTGAATATCATAAGTAACAGTCAATCCTCGATTTTGTCATCTAACGACACATTTAAAATTGGTCCGGCTGATGTTGAATGGAAGTCAATGAATGGGAAATAAAACCTTGAAATACCAACTGCATGATGACGAAGAAAGACCTCATTGTTTAGCCATCCGTCAATCTTCTTTTTTCTAAATGTTGAAGACGCAGTTTCTATCATCGAATATCAGCTGAAGCCATGAATATATCTTTGGGATTGATTCTTAGAGATCGACAGCAAGCAAAAACTCAATGATTAAGTTAACAATAGACATTTTTTATCACTACCTTCCAATCTTCTTTTTTTACCACCTAAAAGATAAAAGAAGACATGCTTTCAAGCATTCAAAACTAATAATAAAAAAATTTAGAATTCCATCTAAATTCATTCAAATTCAAAATACGCTTTATTCTCTATTCACATAAGTTTAAATCTATTCAACACTTATCAACCGTAGTTCTGATAAACAAGCGCAATTTGTTATGGAAAATTAAAAAAAGTACTACAATGTAAATTGTTTGCAACTGAATCTTCCTCTTTATCATTTAATAGAATATGTGTTTATTTGTATTATGCAATGATACTAATCATGTTGCTTCATATAAAAATAAGAAAATGTTTTTGATTAAACATTTTATCATGAATGAGTCTTTCCAAGAATGAACAAGAATAGAAATTAACCTTTTTCTTTTTATGAATTTTAAATAGATTTTCTATATTTTTTATCTGATTTCTCAATTCAGCAGTCGTACATCTTTCTTTCTTTACAGCTTCACGTATGCTTTGAACTTTATCAAATAATACAATAGCATCAAGTTTTCCTTTGACTGTCTATTGATGTCGTTTGTGTTTCATAGATTTTTCTTGGAAACCAACATTCACAATACATGTTATGAACAGCACTACCTGATGAACTGGAAGATAATAATGGTGTATATTGATCAGGCGATTCGAAAGTTTGATAATCATGATTGTCGTTTTCCGATTCCAATTGAAGATATGTTAAGAAACATATTAATTCCATTTCACATTCATCAATGGTCAAAGCAATTTCAACACTTGAATTATCATTAGAACTGTCAGTGATCGAAATTTGAATCTTCATCGTCACAAGAAAATACAATATGTTCTTCCTGCGCATTTTATATATTCACTAGATTTATATTACTGCTGATAATTACAAATGAGATTTAATATTAATTGTTTTCTTCCTCTTCGATCATTTATAGGCCTTTCTCTTTTTCTCTCTCGTTTACATTCTAGCTGGAAATAGTTTTTTCCTTCTCCGAAGAAAATATATGAGCGTTATGTGTGTAGAGAAGCTGTTACTTTCTCTTCTATTCTTTCGGAACTTTTATCGCCCAATAAACATCATTCAGCTAAACTTCAACGCACTATTATTTTCTTCGAACATATACGTGAGTTCCACAAAATAAATGTTTAAATGAAGAGTTAAAGTATATGCCTGTATCTCTTAAATTGAAACACGTGTTACATTTTTTCAAGATAGAGAGAAAACTTTTCAAGATTTCAATTTACTTAAAATTAATCAATTACCTAACTCCAGTTGAAAATATCACACAAGATTTATCTTACTTGGGACAATGTGGCCCACTGGCTGGTCACATCAAAGTGTACAATGAGTAGCCAGCCATAAAAACTTAAAATGCTCAGAACATTTTTTCGTCTGTCAAACTTTGTGAAACTAAATGTACTGATCATTTTGGTAGAAGAAATTTTTGGATTCCACGAATAAATGTTGGAGATAAGATCAAAATACTGGAAAATGTCATCACCATAGCGACAGGTCAATTTTACGTTTTTCACTATTTTGACTCTATTAGTACCATTTCTTGATCATGTTTAAACTTTTCTTACTGAAACGATCAATACAGATAGGATCACAGAGTTTGATAGGGGAAAAAATTTTCTGCGAACCTTTGACTTTTATGGTTGACTACTGAAGGAAGTACACAATGATATCACTTCTAAGTTCTGTTTCCGGTGGGCTATCACTTGAAATAAAACTCTCTTGTTTTTGTTTTTGCATTTGAGATCTGTTCTCTGGAAAAATATTTTTGACAATGCTGTATCGTCAAATTACTTTCAATGTGTTCAACCCAAGTAATATCAGTTATTGCTACATCCTCAAATTAAATGAATGTGACTACATTATTTAGTTTCACATACAGATAAAAGACCAAGAAAAGATAGGGATTAATGCAGTAGAAATCTCTGTAATATTATTAGATATTTCCTTTAAACGTTATACTTGGATAATAACGTGCCCTGAATTCAAAATTTCAGTAAAATTGTTTTTTTTTATGTAAGCTTCCGTAGAGCACTAGCAGCTGATTACGAAAAATTGATTTTTTGGTTCTAAAACAACTAGTTTTTAAGTGAAAACAATCTCATAACTTTAGGAGAAACCATTTTTTCGAAAAATGCATTATTTTTCAAAAATATGCGAAATTTTCTATCTTACTCACATTTTAGGATGTAGCATTAATAACTAAATATAAAGATAATTTTAAGTCGATGTTAACTCAAAAAGCATTTTGATGGCAGCGACTCGGTTTCCATTGAATGTAATGCTTATCAATCATTTTCGAAAGCGTATCGAGTTTTTCTGATTCATTGAAGAAGTGAAATATTTTGCATTATTCGATTCATCATTCCATCAGTCACAAAAGTAGATATTGTTTTTCTTTCTACATAGTTTGATTGCCGAGAGAATTCATATTTTCTAAATTCTGGGCCCAATACCTAGACTTCTGATAGTTATTCTTAATTTTCCTAATGAATTTAACAAGGTAAAATATTTCACTTCTTCACTGAATCGGAAAAACTAGATAGATTTACAAAAAAGATTGATAAACATTGCATACAATGGAAATCGAGTCGCTGCCATCAAAATGCAATTTGAGTTAAAATCGATTTAACGTAGTCTTTGTACTTATTTTTTAACGCTACATTCTAAAAATGGAAATATAATTGAAAATTCCGCATATCATGAAAATTATGTATTTTTCGAAAAAACGGTTCTCTTCAAATTTATGGGTTTTTTTTTGCTTAAAAACGTTTTTTCAAAAACGTTTAAAACAATAGAATATTGCAGAACATTTTGTACACGAAAGACAGAGAAAAAAAATATTCTCTTATTTATGTATGATGTACAATCAGCGTTTTCTTTTCATGCATAACAGTTTATATTTGCAAATATTTGCTCGTTTGATTCATATAATAAAAACAAGTCAAAAAATACAAAGGTGGTTATTAATAATCAGATTTAATCTTAGATAAAAATGGGCACTAATGCAGATGTACAATTTTCAGTTGGCGAACAAAGTGAAGCAATTCGTAAACAATTTTGGTCAACAAATTATAAACAATGTCCGATATGTAAAAGTGAAAATATTGCTGTTCATTGGTGGTGTTGCGGATGTAGATTTAATGAAGACGGTAAGTAGTTTACTATTTGAAAAATGTTTTGTAATTATTGTACACCTAAGAAAATATTTTGAATATTTTTCTTGAATTAGCGAGATCATTTTATGTTTAGGTTAGGGTACAGTTATTTATCAATGTCTTGGAAAAGAAAATGTGAATGATGTCAAAAATTTAGAATGGGATAAGACAACAAGAAATCTACCTGGTCAATATGGTTGTGGTTTTTATACATCATTTCATTATGATGAAGGAGGATCGGAACCACAACAATTTGAAACAGATGGCTGAACCAAATGATAATCATTTTGACAAACTTTCAAGTTTTCTTTTATGTCATGAATAATGAAACTGATTGATTTTCTTTTGCATAAATTTTCATAAATAACTGAAACGAGAGTTAAATCAAACTAATCTAAGGAATTTCAACAGTTTTATGTCAAAATCATCTCGATATATACCCGTGATATAATTAGAAGAAATTGTTCACAGCCAATAAGAAAAGCAAAGTCTCTTTTCTTTTTCACTAAAATGGCTTCCATCTATTAGTAGCCATTTAGATTAAGTTCTGCTTTCTTTATATCGGAGAATATCAATTTCGAATCTTTCCTATCGAATTATATCTAAACAAGAGACAGGAAACGATATATATGCAGATATTATTAATAATTTCGTATTGTTGTCTAGAATCAGTAATGTTTGCTTGCTCGCTGTCTCAGTAAATTAAAATGAGAAGTTTGATATGAATGTCTCACATCGTTAACTGAATCACGAAATGATTCAAACTTATTTCATTCACTTGCTCAGTCTTTCCGAGACAGCAACCGGATTTTAAACAGATTGAAAATATCAGACATGAAATTGATTCAGTTCCAAAAAAACAAAAAGGATCTAATTCCATCTCTGGAGTATATTTATTTATTTATTAGTTAATAAAATCAATATGATAACATGTATGACACGTTCAAATGAGGTTATTAAAAAAAAGACGATACGCCGTATTATAATTGATATTCAATCTAATCCAGACAACATTTTAAATATCTACGTACAAGTTGAATGAAACTGAAGAGTTCGCCTGTCTTGAATATTTGACGCAAATGAATTTTACTTTCCACAAATCACTGGAATTATGCATTTTACAATGAGGCTTCTAATTGTAGTTATCAAAATCGGATTGTATACAACAAACGAGTGATTTGATCGAAAATAAAGTCTTCATCACTTTAAAGTTTGTGCTTTCTGCGAGATAATTGCTGATATAATTGAAAAGTGACCACTTTAAGTGCGAATTTTCTACTATTGAAAAAATGTATATAAATATTAGTTAGGGACTCAGCATTGCAGAAAAAAATCCGAATTACCTTGTTCTTATCATCTTGAACAGTGCTGTGTATGATTACTGTTCAGTTCATCTTCCATTTAGTTCTGTCACGCGGCTTCTCTTTGTTGTTCTCTCTCTCTCCATGTAAAGGATATGAATGCTAGTACCTGTGAGTTTTTCCTTTATTCACATTCATATCGGAAATGTATTGTTTTGTCGTTAGTTTTGTCCTTGAACGTTTTTCATATACTATTATCTCTTGTTAGTAGCCTTATAAGTCTTTCACTTTTTTTGCATACAATAAAATGTCTTCATCTCACTGGGCGAACGTCTCAAGGCAAATTTTCTTCAACAGGTTTTTGCTGTTCTTTCCTTCGCTATTTTTTTTTCGGCCAAATTAATACTATACTCTTCATTCTTTTCGTATCCCCGAAGAGTAATCATCTGACGGGCACAAGGTAAAACTGCTGAGCATATTTTTATCAGTTTGGCTCGATTTTACTGGATCAGTTCAGGTCTGATTTTGCGAAGTGGATTAGCCACACTTCTATTTTGATTGCGAACATTTTTTTACATTCGTTGTAGTTTTTTGTTGTCATAATGTGAAGAGTGCTGTTTATGTGTTTATTAAAGCCACACTCCTTTACAAGCGCTCATCCCCATGTGTTGAAGCTTGTACTGAAAGGATAGCTTTGCAAAACGTTTTGTTGCAATTGATTCATCAAAATTACGGTTATGATAACAGTAGACAGTGTCGGTTTTTATTGAATATTCGAGTCATGGTCGGCTATGGTAGTCTTGTGATTGGAAAAAACGATTTTTATGACTAATAAGTTAAGCGAATAAAATCGGTCGAATTGGTGGATGACCAGCAGAAAAACTAAGATCGCATTGTGAAATATCACATCTAGCAGCTTTTTGCAATTGATCTTGCAGTGGTGAAGTCGAAATATGTTAAAGTATAGTATATTATTCTTTTTCTGTCTGTTCATTGGATGCGATGAGAAGTTCAGATGAAGCAACTAACAGAGAGTAGCAATATATCAAATGACAGCAGAGAACGAAAAGAAAATTGTTGTTTCTTCTTCATACGAAATTGACCAGAATACTATTTGCAGTTGGTTATGCCTCTCTGACAATTCAACTCATGGAAATTTCATTGGTCAACAGATAGTTGGCGATAAATTAGTCGTATTACACATAAATGATATTACACGTAGCAAAATTGTTCTTCCTTTTATCTCTCTTGCATATTGACAAGCAAAAACAAAAATGAATTCATCATAGTCGTCATTTCTCTAGGAATATTTTAAAGAAGAATCTTTAATGTTCAAATCACTACAACATAAACTCGAACCACATGAATGAGTCAGCGAAAAATCTTTTTCCCTATAGAATAGGTCAAAAATATGCAACTGTTGAAGTTTTTTTGTGTCCTGGGTCGTCTTTTTTAAAACTTTTACAATTCTGTTCATCTAGGCAAGTTGAATGATGGGATTTGAATGAAAACAGCTATATGAATTATCAATTACTTGAATTCTAAAAGTTTTCATAATGTTTACAATGTTTCATTATATCATGAACGATACCAAGAGTAAAATGGAAACCTATTAAAACTGCTTTTGTTGTTAAAACAGATTCCATCAATGATGTTATCCATACAAACATGCCATAGACACCTATTAGAATAACAGCTAAACATAAAAGAATAAACAGCATCAAAGATGCTCGTTCATGACGACATGTTAAAACTTCAACACATTTCACCCATATAATGTCGCTCAAATATCGGTGACGTCGTGAATCCCAGCAAGCTAATGTCCATAGTATTAAGTAGCCCATGCCACATAATGATATAGCAATACCAATATAAGTATGATGGAGAATGAACAATGATGCTTTGGTGTGATGTGGTAGACACAATTGAGTGTAGTCAAAAATTGTGATAAAATAGGTCGGGAAAATAAATGAACCTTTTTGAAGAAATTGAGAGCCGATCGATTTCATCAGTTTGAATATACACGAATCGTTCTCTTCGACAGATTCATAGTCTTCATGATGCTGCATGCATTGATATATTAATGTCAAAGCTATGTCAAATATGCTGAGAAGTACAGCAACGATTGTACTCAGCCAAAAGACAGTAACGAACAGAATATTTTTTCTTCCTTGCTTGCTAATGATATTATTATAAACAGTTGTTACATCAAAAGTAAATAGAGCGTTTGCTGAACAATTTGTGGTGTCATTCATATTTGCTCTGATGATATAGTAATCCGAACTTCTATTTGCAACATGGTATACTACATATGGATCACGGTTTTCGTAAATCTTATAATTATATACGTTTGAAACAATGAAATAGACGGTTAAACCAATATTGACTAGTATCATTATTGGAAAAATAATTTTTCTTGCGAAAAAACTATTTTTGATGCTATTGCATAATTCACACATGGTTCTTGAGTAGATAGCTTATGGTTGTTGTTGTTGTTTATTCTTGTCGATCTCAGGTATATATATGATTAGTGAAGACGAGTGTCCGTTTGTTTTCCATGGATGATAACGTATTAAAGTGAAAAAGAGTCAAGATACTGAAGCTGTTGATAAGAACAACAATGCTTCATTTGATATTAACTAGACATTGCCTTTTACCTGCATGCTATTCTCGTATGTTATGCAAAGTGGGATATCTCTTCAATAGCAACACAATGAGCTACAACAACTTCAATTACTGTTCGATTTTACATTCTCATTTATTTGAACGATAAATAGCACTCTTTCAGAAAAGCCTACGAGAACTAAAGTGACGAGATTGTGATCGAGAATACTCCCTAGTCGAACATACTTATCATAGTTTCATGATACGGCAGAAAGTAAAAATCACCACTGTAGAATGAATACTATAATCCAATGAACTACCACGAAAATAATAACGGTGAAAGAGAGAACAAATCCAGTGAAATCACTTTCAAATATTCCCATAATCACAATTGAATGGTAAGGAACGAAATATCAAGAACAACCATGATCGAATATCGTCAACAATGACCTCGAGATATGAAATAAATTTTATTAATGAGACGCCTTCGAAAAATGTCAATAAGACAGACTGACTATTCAATTGATTTGGTTCATTTTTGACCCCTTGGACTGCAACAGAAATTCAATAAACCAAATACAATGCAATAGCGATATTTACATCTTTTATCGCAGAAATATTTATGTGCCATGCGGTACCCGAATCTACTTATAACTTCATCTGCATTTTATATGCAACTGCATGTTAAAAAAGAGACGCTGAATAAATGCTGAGCAAATAAACTACAACATAATTCACAATGAAACATTATTGATACACATAAGTAAACTGAGTACTAAATTTGATATTTCTTGTCAGAATTCGTTCATTGACTTCTCAGGTTATTCTAAACAGTTGTGCTAGATGTAGAATCCAATTTGTCATCAATTACTGAAATTTTCATTACAATAAATTATCTTATGAATAGCGTATAAATGAGTGAATTAACCACCATTTGTCTTGATAAGTTTTCACTGTATTTACGTATATCGCGCACTTTTTTATGATTATTTGACTGGCCCATATGTTCTATAAACAGAGGCAAACAACAAGTTACTGTTCACTTTGGAGAAAAAAAACTTTCAAGCGCATATAGTCAAGAAAAAGACATTTAACGATTTGAAAACACACATGTGCTAATCGAATGGCATAGAAAATGTCGAAAAAAAAAATGTCGAAAGTAAAAACGTCGAAAAAAAAACGTCGAAAAAGAAAATGTCGAAACAAAAAATGCCGAAATAAAAAAGGTCGAAAAAAAAAGGTCGAAAAAAAAAACGTCGAAAGAAAAATGATCGAAAGATAAACATATCGAAAGAAAAAATATCGAACGTCTAAAATGTCGAAAAGTTCCAAGATGGTCAATATAAACAATTCACTATAAA
>CAJNSZ010002894.1:0-11459 GCA_905329745.1 Rotaria sp. Silwood2
AGGAGCAATTGTCGTCATTATCCAATTCAATGCATCAGTCATCTTCATATACATTCACAATGGTAATATCCCGTGATAAAAGCGGATCAATCTTACCTTTTCGATATTCTTCGCCCATTTATTAGAACGGTTATCCATCTGCTCCATTTTTGATTTCAAATCATCAATAGTATCTTCAATCGACTGTAATCGTTGCTCAGTGTCTTCAGTCGAGTATGCTTGTATATCTTCTAACTGACTTATGTGAGATTTAATCCATTTCGATTCATCAGCAGTGTTTGGTGACGATTCGGATCTATGAACATCAGTTTAAAATCTAATTAATTTTGTATTAAAAACATGCTTGTTAGATGATTGGTAGCTCTATCAGTCAATATTTTCTCAGAGGAACTTATGAATTTTATAACCGTTTATGTAAACATGTACTTATGCTACATTGAATTTTACTATTCACTATAAGTCAAACTCAGCTCTAAAAAACTTTGCAATGCTTGGTCCCAAACAGCGAATTATGTCACATTGATTTTGTTACATCTTTCATTATAATCTTTTATAAGAGAGTGCCAAACACGAACATTTTACACATAGAAATCAGATATTTTTCAATCATAGGTTGCTTCTTATGTGTAATTTATTTAATCATATTCCGTCAAAAACCATACGAGAAGTTCAAGTCTTTCGAATCATGATTGTTTTGGCGTTTTATTTATTCAGGACATTTTAAATTAGATTATTTAATTTACGAGAAATTTAAAAACAGAAATTTCATATTATATTTTGTCTTACTCTTTCGATAATTAAATACTGATAAGTTGTCTCTCGAGAGACACGAGCCTCTGATACCTATTGAACAATCTAGTGTATAAGTTATTAGTCAATAGTAATCTTGTGATGAGTTGTTATCCTTTTATAAATACATATAGTTACTATTGCTTCGAAACTCGTATATCCGATAAGCATTTATATTCATCTTAAACTTAAACGTCCCAATGGCAAGGTAAGCAATCTCGTTCATATCTCAATTTCTAATATTCGGACTAAATATTTTCTTAATCAGAATTGAGACTGTATCAATCTAATGTTTCGTGCATCGAATAACCGTGATGCATGTTAATGATAACAAATTAGTTCATCGACTATAGCTTCGTAAAAATTGAAAGAAATTAGAGTGTCATCTGATTTCGAGAGCTTAAGTGACCTCAAAAAGCGACGTCTACTCTTGACGCAAATGAATTTTTTATTAATTGTGTTTAGGTTTTAGTTCTGCATGAAATTATAATTGAACTGGAGTCTATGTAAATAGATCTGGAAAATGCATGCATAACAGAAATACAGCTGAATTTTTATACAACTCAACTCGATACTATCTAGTGTATGAAGATAATTGAAAAGTATTTTTGTATCAACACCTATGATATTTTCTATTTTTGGTTGGCATGTTTCCTTTTTGACAATGAAATTTTCTGATACCATGAAACAGTAGTAGTAGACTTAGAGCTTGTTTTCAAACATAACTCTTCATATAGAAAAGATTATATTTGCCGTCAAATTGCGTATGTTTTTTATGCTATTTATTAAAAGAGTTATCTATTTCATTATCTGTATTCACAAGGGCAATATACATCATCAAAGCTGCGGTGAAACCAACAAGAAAAATCATTGTATGCACATTCGTCAGTATGAAGACCAAGTGACGAGCCCAGACCACCCCGAAAAATGTTTCTTACTAGCAGTTCTCCTAAGTCAAGCATTACATCAACCAGAAATCACGGTATAATATCGTATACGGAGACACCACAGCCATATATGGCCGTATCTACACCCTATTTTCATGGACCATATTACGGCTATATCCTATTGTGACCTATATGGCCGTAACAGACACGATAACATATTAAAAAAGCAACTGTCTCTTGGCCCGACGAGTTTTCAGCCTTATTTTAAGCATATATACTGGTAATATTCGGGCAAATACTAGGGTTCTTATGAACACTCTATTTGATGATCGTTACATGTGTGGGCAAACTCCAGGTCCTTCATGAAGAAATAAAATCGGAGCTTTCATTGAGCGGTAAAATAGACCAATCAGATTTTAGGAGGCCTTTTTTCTCTTAGTACAGGTACATACACTTATCATGTTCACGCGAATTCTAGCTTTTCGGAACACGTTCTTTCGATTGATAGGTATTTGTGTGAGTGGTCATTTGGTGCTTCAACGAAATATAGAAATCAGGGATTGAATGGGTGAAATAGAGTAGAGTAAAAATGTTGCTGCAGGGCATTTTCTCGTTTTATGCGCTGAGTAGGTATCATGATTTCAATACATCCGAAAGATCGTAATATGTGTTGCGAAGCTTCTGTTTATCAAGCTCTCTGGGCTTTTGTTTAACTGTGATTTGCTATGCCAATATTTGTTTTGTCAGTTTTAATTTATTGAAAAGTTGTCAGAGCGTGTTGCTTGTGGTTAAATAGCAGAAAGAATGACTATTTTGATTATGGCTTTTGACGATACATGTAATATGAAGTATGCGGTTGTTACCAATTGCTAGATACAGGATTCAATGACATCCACTGGGTACGGTACATTGCAGTCAATCATCGTAACCGGCATGGAACGTGTACGAGCGCCAGATGGTTACGCAAGCCGTTCACTGTTGTTATAAACGTTCACCTAGGAACAGAAACCGTTTTCTGGCGTAATTGGTTGTGTACGGCTGCGTGTGAGTAACGTGGGTATAATCGCCGTATTATATCGTAAAGCACTATGCACGACTGTTGTAGACGGTCATCGCAAGTGATTGACGTATACAATTGGCTTTTACTGGCACTGTATAATATTGTCGTTATATGCTGTAGAGTATTGTTTACTGCTGTCATGAAGGGATAACATAAGCAGTCTCTATTATCGGCCGTGTTTAGTTAGTGAACGATCATTTACGGCCGAGTATTATTCATCTAGACTGACATACATCATATCGCTGAACATGCATTTCTAGACAGTTGATGACCTGTAGCATTTGTATATAAAATTTCTTACGTGTAGGCTATTTAAGTGCAATACAAGGAATGGTACATGTCCTTTGAACGAAAACACGTTGAAATGCCGATGAACGATGAAAGAAATGTATTTTACAATTATTTATCTCATATTATCGTCTAGGTCTGTTGATTATTTTGACTGTATAACGCTCTCAAGTAGTCGATGTGTTCAACATAAAAACAAACAAACTGACTATTACCTAGGCATGTAAAGATATACTAAGAACTATTTTTTTGTCTTCTTCGAAGAGTCAAGCAGTACATAGGAATGTAGGACATACAGACATTTTCATGCTTATTGGTAAAAGTGCTATCTAAATCTACCATTGTGACGTAAAAATATCGTCATCAGGTTATCATTACAAAGTGATCAAATTACAAGTCTATGGAGTAGATTTGATTGAGAGTCAACTTCTGATGCTAAGCTCACTGTAACAAAAGAAATAAGGTTCTACTACTACGCATCACATTATACTCACAAGTTCAATGAATTCAAAGAAATTTTTTAAAACTCACACAACATCTATAGTCATGGTATTGGCAAGAGAGGCGGCTTGTGCATCAAGTAATTGACGAATGTAATCGTTTGTTGAATATTTTTCGAATTCGGACCATGTATAATCGACACTTCTATCAGCTGGAATCATCTCTGAAAAATATACGATATGATAAGTATGTGTAGGATCAACTGAAATGTTTCTATTTTCTGATTGTCGATCTACTGAAACTAAACTCTATAGAATTACTTACTGAAACATTGCGATTCCTCATGATCAGTTATTCGATTGTTACAGCATTTATTCTTATAAATGCACCAAAGCCATTTGAAAAATTGTACGAGAGAGATGAAAAATGTAAATGGAGGAAATAGTGATGGTCGGGTGTAATAAGTACGAATAATTTCACAACGATCGTAGGCCCAAACATAACGTGCTTGCATTTGAATGTCATTTATTGTAAAACTGAAACAGAATGTTTTTTTCTTTTGAAAGTTGGTCCCATCACAAATCCGAACTATACATACCTGAACAACGCAATCAATAGGTTAATCAGTAGTATATTGACAAAAAGCATATGAAAAGCGAACATGACATGAGTAGCAATATTAGTATTCGCATCTGGTTTCTCTAAAGGAAAAAATAAACGAATATAGAAATAATTAAATATTGGACAGTTTTCTTGATTCAACATGCGTACCATCCAACTTAGCACGCTCGTCATCAAAACTGCCTAGAACAAAGTAGTAAACAGGATAGATCGCATCGCGAAAAAATTGTCGTCCAGTGAATCCGATAGTGCCATATGAAATCATGGATCTTGATGTTATACCGTAGCCAAAAATAAAAATAACGATGATGATAATAAATAGTAAAAGATCGTTGGTCTAAAAGGATAGAGATATAGTAAGAACCATTAATTCTTCAAAAGAGATACCATTTTTCGAATCATAACCAACTTTGGACCAAGGTTTGATGCAATGCCAATAAATACAACCGAGAGAATAAACCATAACTCTAAGTCGATAGCCATTACGATTCTATACAAAGTATTAGAGTGCCAGAGGTCAGAATGTTAAAACAATTGTACAATATACCTGGCGCGTGTAAATTTTTCAGGATCGTTCTGTGTGAAACGAAGTATAAGTCCGATATAGAAAAGAATATATGCCGGTAGAACCAAGCATAAATTGGATATACGATTATTCAGATCGAAATAGGTGTATAGTTTCCCTATGAATGATTGATGATCCTGAGTGAAAAACTAATAACCAAATACCTTAGATATATTAGATTTGTATTGAAACATAATTTACTAACTTGTCGAATTTCTTCGATGAGCATGGTCGTCACGATAACAATAGTTAATATCTCCGTCCAATGAATGATAGGTGTACTGTCAGATATTGGATCGAATGCATACAACATAAAATAACTGAAGAAGAGCAGGAAAAGGGCGTATCCAAACTATAATGGTCATTATACAAATCATTTTAGTAGAGGGCCTTAGTACGATACTGAACTAACACAAGAATAACAATATTTTACAATAGGTCGATTATGGAAATGAAAAAATTGCTGAAGTACTGTCGAGTTGGTTCCATAATCATCCGTATAATTGATACCGCAGTTTTTCAATCTAAGTTATCTTTGATGACACTTCGATAAATTCTAATGACTACTTACCGTCCTTTTGTATACGTCTCGGCTTTCTCCTACTCATGTAAACAAAAATTAAAATTGTTATATTGTAAGTTGGTCTGAGCTTACATTATTGGCTTGTGCAGTTTTAGACGATATGAAAAATCGTTTTTCATATATCGATGTGAAAATTTGCCAAATTCCAAGTGTAAAAATACTCAAAATGAGGCTAGTTCGTTCTCTAACAGGATCAACTTTATCATACCATATGTTTGTTAAGAGAGCTTGGCATACGTCTTCATGTATGAATTTCTTGTTATCTGCAGCGATAGCCATCTGAAGACATGTAGTACCTCCATAGACGTCTATGCGTCTCATAATCAATTCACACGCTTGTCGTTTATCATACAAGTAACAATACCGTGCGAACTCAATGGCATGAGTTTCGAAATCGTCGGCTCTTGAGTACAATATCTCTTTTGCTGCTTGATCTGGAGCATAGGCTGTCAGAGATTTGAGAATTTTAGAAGCTACCAATGCCGAGCAGATACGAGTTTTCATTTGACTTAGAAAGATTTTTGCCATGTCAAGACGATTGGTTAATACACACCACAGAAAGATGTCACGATAAATGAACTCGGCATTCACTTTCTCTATATTAGGATCTTCCTCTGATTCTGACGACATTAACCCATGTTTTGATTGATCTACATAAATTGGGTGCATGACATCACCTACGAGCTTCTTCAAAACAGTGGCCAAGTCGTTTTCTTCAATAAAATCACGATTATGAATGACATGTTCCAATAGATATAATGGGTCTCGCTATGTGAAATTCAAATGTTTCGAAATGCTGCAATTCAATAGTAGAAAAAGTTGTCTTACATTTTCACGGTTTCTTTTTAAGTATAACTTTTGTAAATAGTCGAACTTGTCAAAACCACGAGTATCCAACGAGTCTTTAGACTTAGAAGCAAACAAAACAGTTATATCGATGTCGAGTTTTATGAAAGTAAGGATGAAGACAAGCAAATTTTTGCTAAGTGCATTAATGAGTAGCAATCGATTTTGTTCTATCTACAATGAAATAGAGATGCAGGCAGATTAAAGTATCACAATAAAAGCCTACTTGGGTAGTATCAAACCAGGTCCATGAAGCGATCAATGATTGGTTTTCGACAAAATCAGCAATGCCCCAATGAAGTGCTTGATGTACTTGATTATTGATGTTCGTTTGATAAATTGTCTTTGGGGATGAAAGATAATCTTTCGCTAGTAGGTAAAAGTATATTATGCAATATATTGCCGTGATACTCCACATATACTTCTGATTATTAGTATATTCCGTGTTTTTGAAAAAGAAAATGCTTTTTCTCAAATAGCAGTCTGTAATGTACAATACAACTACTTGTAGAGTAGCTCAACATTTTGTATAATACAGCAGATAATATGAATCTCTCGTTATAACTCATTTATTTTATTATTCGTAAGTATAAAATATAACGCAGAACCTTACATTTGTTTACCCAGTAGTATTTCAAAAAGAACTATAAAAAAGTAGACCTATAATATTTGTTTACCTTGAACAAAACTCTCGTAAATTGTTTCTTTGAAGGAATTCGATGTATTTACGTTGAAAATATGAATTTTTTTTCGATAATTTCTTTCTAGACAGTGTGACATGGCATTTAAATAGTCCATAAAAGATTTTTCTTCGGCTATAGTTAAGATTTCCCCCACTGGAAATTTGTTGCCTTGATCTTCATGATCTTTTTGTCGGATAATTTTGTACAAATTTCGTACATCATTGGCGAAATTAAACCGATTTTTGCCGAGCGATCGACAAGTTTTTCGGAATCTGTATAAACCAATATTTTTGTTATTTGAAACAGAATGCAGGTGGAAAACTTACTTAATTCTTATTGATGACTGCGAATTTTCCAAGTCATCCAACCAAAATGACTGATTATCTTTTGATGTATGGGTACTACCTTTATCTTGATTAGTAGAGTCTTCACTTTCGCCAATAGAGGTTTCATTTTCTCCGCTAGAATATTCATTGTCACTACTAGAATCCTCGTCGTCGTCGCTGTCAGTCTTCTCATCGTTTTTTGATGACCTGTAGTAACCTTCAAATAAAACACCCAGAGCTCTCATTTGAGAATATTCTGACTCGAGTGAAAAAAAAATAATTGTCGACATTCAAATTATCCTTATCTACACACATTAGTATATTATCTAATACGTCATTCACACATGTAACTTATCAAAAGTTACAAAGCCTTTATTTGGATCTATCAGATGAAGCAGAGAACTAATATGCATAAATCCACTCACATAAGATGACTATCGTTATCATGGAAGTTAACTTCTTTATATGACATAGTAAAGTACTGACTGAAACATCGACAAAAACACTTTTAATTAACAGTATGTGCCGTTGTAAGCCGATTTCTTCACATATGTACATTTTATAGTAGTAATATTGCCGCTGAAATTTTTTTATCAAATATCAGTGATGTAAATGCCTGCACTAATTTTACATTCAAGGAAGAACAGCGTGCGAAATCTTCGTGACTCGTTTTGTTTCATCAAAGCTTCTAGAAATAAGTTCTCGTTTTCGTTCCAGATAATCACAACTATAAAATTGATAAAAGTTGTGAGTCTTTATGGAAAACTAATTGATGGAGAAAAAAAAACAATTGATGTCATTAATATCCTGAATGAACTATCAAACATAGTTAAGAATAAAACACTTTTCTCGGTCAGAATAGCCAACGATCAGTCTAATTAAAGATTATTTTGTTGCAAGCTCCGCCAACTGCATGTGAAGTGTAGTGGACACTGATGGGCATGCTTCAATTCAAACTTGAATTTACGACATTAGTTTATCGAAGAAACTCTCGACATGTTCAATGATGTATTTGTTTTAATTCCTCCTCCTCAATATTTTGAGCAAGTTCGTTAGTAGCAAATACGTTTTCTTGGATGGGTTCAATGTCGTTATATCTACTCCCAAAACTTAACAGCTGCATTATATAATTATTGATAAAAACAGATTTGTAATGGATACTTTTAATGATTATGCCTTGGGCTCAAAAATAACTTCACTCACTTTCAGTCAACTTAAGGTATTTGGATAACACGTCAGCCAATAATCCACTTCCCTATGTAATTAGGCAAAATTTTACTTTTTATCTGATGTGTAAAATTTTGTGACTTACTTCAACAACAACAATTGGAACTCCGTGCTTCAAATCATTAAGTATTTCATAAAGTGCATGAAGAGTGCCACCGACTAGAATAGTGATTAATGGTACTAAATGTAATAAGTATGTATATGATAAGAAAGCTAATAAATTATGTGCGCAGCAAAAAAGCTAACTTCTACGTCTTGCTCCTCGTGATATTTCTCGAGCAAGAGTTGCAGCAAATTCACCATCATCTAGTGAATTTCGTGTACCATCGTCAAAGAAAATGTAGTGAGTATGATTCAATTCCAGATTATATTTTCCACGTTTTTCATGACTAACAGACTCGCTGTTATAGAAGCTAAAAGAAAAATAAAGAGACGCAAATGCAAAAGATTGAAATATAGCATGAAAATAAAAGTATCCAACAGCTGACTGTAATTGTTGTTGGATAATATATCAAGCATTTAGCAAACTAAACCTTTCAAGTCGTTGACAGTCTTGAATATTACCCCATTTCCCAACAGCGATTGCACTGAAATTGATATCAGGATTTTTTATCCGACTTTTGAAAACTACTTCACCAACTAGTTCTACAATACTCTCTTCTTTATAACCGCTTGTAATAATCCATGCACCTAGAATTAGACGACTTCAGTTTCTATATTTGGTGTCTATGCACAAATCTACCTGATGCAGTAGCAGCATCGGAAATACCCTGTAAGAGTTCCCTTTCTATTTTAATGTTAGGCGTCGAATCTGGATCACTTATCATTCGTATGATTAGGCCAGGTACTGGTATATCCCATATGGTAAACAGCAACAAACAAAGTTGGCTACGATCTATATCGATATCACATCGTAAATACTAGAATAAAGCAAGAACTGATATGATTGCCACGAATTATATAATAAAGTAACGAACAGGACTCTTCCATTGAGGCAGTATTCCGTAGTATTTACTCGAATGCGTGCCCGTATTTGATTCCAAATCTGAGTTTTTTATGATTGAACGTGTGGCAGCACTCCACAGAGGTGACTTGAAATCGGTATGTCAAAACAAAAATAATATCAGAATAAAAAGGAACCTGTAGATTACGTACATGGTTAACAACTGGATTATGTTTGATTAATTGATTCATATCTGAAAATGAAGTGACTCTATGTCCAAAACTTCAGCTGTTATATAATGACATCTTACCAGATTACAAGCTAAAAAGCTGAATGTCTGTTGATGTTTGAAATTTAAAAAAAGTCTGTTCTGCACTACCCCTTTTTTGATAGAATGGGTAGGAGCAAAAAAAATATGTTCGACGGTGGAAATTATGTGTTGACTGTGTTTTGTTGTTCTTTCAGCTACTGCTACACAAATATTAAAACACTTTTATGGCATATAGAGGCAGCTTATTCTCTTTAAAACTCTGTTTCATTCACAAATGGGTAACTTTTCATTGAGTAAAAAATAACTTTCCTTCACACCAGTTTCGCTTTGTGGGTTTGCATACACATATTTACTTCTCTCCTACCATTATTCTTTTTCTGTTAAATATGTTGTAAAACAGGGCATATGTTTTAAGGAGCTGAATTCTGATTATATTGATTCGAATCATCGGTACATCAATGGGCATTTTATGTGCCTCATAAACGGAAAATGAAGAATGGTTTTTGGAAGGAAAAAAATAAAATGCATACAACAGTGGATGAATTTTCTTCTGATTTATTATTTTAATGAATTTGAAATAATTGAGCTAGTAACTTGAATGCTATTTTAGATGGCAGAAAATGATTCGACGATACCAACAGAAAATGAACCAACAACATTGTCAGAAGACGAATTGATATCATCACTAGAAACATGTTCGAACAGAATCCTGCAGAAAAATTTTAGTTATTTCCAACTTCTGAAAGAAATGAACGATATTATAGATCGACTAATTGGCTCCTACAATAAGCATAACTTTGAAGAAGATCAATGCGATGTAAATGGCGTAGATACAATTTTCAGCAGTGCGAATATGATTTTGAAAAAAGTCATGAAAACGAAGATTATGTCAAGACGTGTGATATTTCTCACGACACTATTCAATATAGTTATTCGTGTCTGTGCTGCCGATAAGACTGGTGTCATAATGATTCGAACACCTTTTCAATCCTTGATTCATCAAATAGTCGATTCCATTGAACATATAGTTCTTGGTCAGCACCGTAATTATGAAAAGTATGCTAGTGATATGTTGCATTCAATTCTGATGAACCTTGCTAAAGATAATTTTATTGAAGACTGTTTCAAGCGACTTCTTTCAGATCAGAAGGTTTCAACTACAGGTAGTATTCTTCTTGGTTTTGATTTTTGAGATACATACATTTAATTGATGAAAGCCAACTTGTACAGGTAACTAGAGTATGAGTCTGACCATTAGACATGTACCGAACCCAGACGTTCAGGTTCAGTTTTCGTTGCAGTCATTTCTAGCCGACTACTAAAAAGAATCGGATATCATGCAAAAGAAAAACAGTTGCCGCTTTCATAACAACCAATCTCAAATACTAAACTAATTGCTCCAAAATTTGAAGATCTTCAAATATTCTAAAAGTGAACTATATCCAGAAATACTGTATTCTGAGCCGAAATTTAAGTAAAATTAAGATCGACTTTATAATTCCTCATGTATTCAAAGAACTGCTTCAATAATCACAGTAGTGTCAAACTTGAAACTTGAATTCAATCGAAATTTCAACTTTCCACTGAAATTTCAAGTTTCAACTTTCAAGTTTCAACCTTCAAGTTTCAACTTTCAGCTTTCAACCTTCAAGTCGTTTCGGGGCCAGTCCTTTTCTGGCCAGTCCTTTCGTCGCACCCTCATCAGCTGCGATGTGATGTGTGTCGCTTCGTGGGCAGCCCTTTCGCCGCAACCTCACCAGCTGCGATGTGATGTGTGTCGTCTCGTGATCAGTCCTTTTCTGGTCAGTCCTTTCGGAGCACCCTCACCTGGATGTGGGTGTGGGTGTGTGGGGGAGGGTGTATTCTGCCAACTCATGTCCATTTAGACCCATACTCACACACCCACACCCCACGCCCCCCCCCACCCCC
>CAJNSZ010002895.1:0-13109 GCA_905329745.1 Rotaria sp. Silwood2
GTGTGAGTGGACAATCTTCTTATCGATTTTTAGAAACTTTGCGAGTACTTTGAAGCAGATATTTTTATATGAAAAGATGCGTCATTTCATGCTCTACAATATTATCTAAAGTCTACTCTAGACTCTCAAAAGATAGCGAGGAAATAAAGTCCAGAAGAATTATGAGTGACCATAAAAGTTGGCGGTTTTTTATGATACATCGATTATTTAGACCTGATAGGTGGCACGAAGAGAACTACCAATTATAAGGTTTTGTGGAGAAAGCTTTGCTCTGTCGATTGGTATACAACAGTATTATTTCCAGTGAAGTTTCTGCACTAAAAAAAATCGATACACAAAAAAATCGACCCTTGTCACTAGCCTCCGAAAAGTTGGTCCCTCATATCACCATTTAACCTAGCTTCTAAGGGCTAACTTTTTGTGCTCTTTCAAACGTGATAATCGATTTCAACTTTTAAAATTTTTCGGCAACCGGGTTGGGTGGTGGTCTCATGGATCCTCTCTTTTTTAAGGTTTCGTAAAAAGCCTTAACTTTTAATAGCTAATAACAAGGGTTTCGTACTTGGGGTTTTGTATAATTCACCACGCAACACTGAACAAAGGTTTCTCCGGGTGCTATGCTCCATTACGAAAGTAGTTTTCCACCACTATCCAATGCGAAACACATCCGTTCTTTAAAAAAAGAACCGGGTTCTGTAGAAACCGGCAGAAAAGATTCCTGAGAATCACCGTATCCTGTAGGAAAACACACGATATCCCTGGAACATCGAAGCAGTATTCCGACGGCAAACTTTCCCAATTTTTTTCCATGATTTCCGGCGCATCTTGCCGAAAGACACAGCAAGTTGGTAGGAACTCATCAGAAAAAATCCAGAAACTTTGCGACCAGGATACCGCTTCCATGTTGCAGTGACACCATGTGCTTTCCTACACAATACGGCGACTTTCAGGCATCTTTTCTGCCAGTTCCTCCAGCTTTCGATGGACGGAACGATCGGCATGGGATGTTTGATCTAAACAGAAATATAACAAGTAGCGATTGTGGCTTCGACTCACCTGACCTTGGACGGAATAAAGCAGAAGTATTTTCTGTAGATACTGATATCGATAAGCCCGATCGATTAATTTTAGCCCTGAATAGCGACTGAAATCTCTCCCGAATTGTAAGTGTAAGAGACAGTTTTTGATTGTAAAATAATTTTAAGTAAACGCATATTTCAACTAAAAGTTATAAAGAAAGGAAAGCATCTACATCCACCTCGGCCTTAATTATTAAATTATTCTGCTATAAAAAATAGTACGGTATTATGAAATGTTAATATATGTTCAAGCCATGCCTATAAGAATCTTTTGAAATCAATTCCAGTGTAACGATAAAAAATCTTGTTTTTCATCGCCCCACTTTCTGACAAATCGAAGGTCGGATCGAAAAAATGATAGCGGATTCGGATTACCGGACCTCGATAACCTGTTGCGAACTTTCATCAGAATTGAGAACGGAGTTGAAATAAAGAATCTTATTTTTCCGCAGTCCAATTTTTGATCGGTCCAGTTTGACGATCAAAAACGTTCTTCTGAGATATTTTGAACTCAGATCATGGTCGGTCTTGTGAAGCATTCAAGATTTTTTAGACTGTCACAACCTTTTACAAATTCGAAAAATTCGGAAACCGAGAAGGTTTGCAAGGAAAGACTTCGGAAATCGAAAAGGTTTTCTGGCATATTCATTTGGATACCAACTCGGTTTTCTTGGAAGATTAGTTTCCTACAATATCCTAATGAGTTCTGAGAATACGAGTAGGTTTCCAACATCAAGAAAAAGAGATTTCAGAATACCTTAATGGCATCGGAATCGATATTGCAGAAAAACTGAGGGTTTTTTAGATCTTGGAAACCAAAACGATATTCTTGAAAACGCTTCAAATTCTAGGAAACCCTCTCTGAAATCTCTAAAGATTGGCATGAGGGTTTCCGAAGCGGTTTAGGTTTTCTAGAAAACGAGATTTTTTTTAGAGAGCAATAACAGAATTCGTCATGAGCCTCAATCGAATGGAAAGCAATAAAAATTTAATATTTTAGATCGTAATTTTTCAATAAGGACATTCTTCATATAACGTAAATATACTATAAAGAAATTAATTAATTCTAATGGTTATATTTATAGACCCTTACCGTTTTCGGTGTGGGGTGAGATTATGATACAAGGTACAAAACACACAAAAGGATTAGCAAAGTGAAAAAAAAAAGAGAAAAGAAAAAAAAAGGAAATAATGTCTTTTTGTCTTTATACGACGACAGCCATGTTAGTCGATACAAGTGTTGAAGTCGGACATCTATCAGCCTACTACCCTCTGATAGTGTCAGTTTAAATAATAGTCGTCATACTATTCCGAGATCAATCCTAGTAGGAGCTTTGCAATCATCTTCACCGTGTTTCTAATTGATGTTGTTCTTTTTGCACCACGTTGTTGCTCTTGTACAAGCTTTAATATGATTTGTGATTCCTTGTGGTTTGAAGTGTTTCTTGCAGCCTGGGCACTTGTATTGATTGTTTTCTTTGGCTAATATTTCTGTTACTTTGCCTTTTGTTGTTTCTGTTGATGCAGCTACCTCTGTTTTTCTTCTTCGTGCTGCATGCTGTTTATATTCGTGAATAATATTTTTAATGTTTGTATGTGTCGGTTTGATGTGTACGTCTTGATTTATTGCTTCTCTCCATCGACTTATATCTAGTGTCATCTTCCTCCAGTTATCTATGTTTAGTTCTTCAATATCTTTTAGGACTTTGTCCTTCCATCGATTGCTTCTACCCATATTACAAGGCCTATTTTCATTATGAAAATATGCAAACATTGTGCTTTTAGTCAATGTTGGATGACCATCATGATTCACAGCCCGATTCACATGACCGAACCACCTCAATCTGTTTCTACGTATGACGTTTTCAATTCTTGGCTGTCCTGTAATATCTAATAATGTTTCATTTGGCATTCGATCGCCAAAGTTTACACCGATAATCGTGCGTTACCATCTGTTATAGAAGGTGACGATACTTTGTTCTAGTTTTTTTGTTAGAGACCATGTTTCACTACCATATAATAACACTGGAAGTATACATGCTCTATATATTCGAAGTCTTGCTGTAATATAAACAGACTTTCTATGCCATACTGAATGGCGTAACATATTAAAAGCTTTAGCAGCCTTTGATAGTCGTATTGATATTTCTGTATCTTGTCGTTGATCATTGGTGATAGTGCAAGATATGTGAAGGAATCAACTGTTTCAATTTTTTGATTTCTTATATTTATATCAATATCTGTCTGACTGATATTCTGTTTTTTCAGCACTTTTCTATGTTGATCCTCTTTAAATTGTTGTAGTGACATCAAGCATGTTTTTTTTATGCTCATAGTCAAACCGAAAGCTTGAGTTACTTTTTCAAACGATCTTATGAATTTTTCTAGATCAGTAGCATTTTCACACATTACAACTATGTCGTCTGCATATAAAAGTACCAAGAGATGAAAATCAAGGTGTTTTTCGTTTCTTCCATGAAAGAAATCATTACTGCCATATGAAAATTTTACATCTGAGATAGCAGCTACGTCGATGACCTTTTTTATGATAAAGTCAAAAAGAATATTGAATATGATTGGAGATGGAATACCTCGTTGCATTACACCCGTTTTTATTCCAAAGCTATCCGACGTTTCATCATTTACTTTGACCTTCGCTATGGAGTCTTCGTAAAGCATTTTTAATAGATTAACCAATTTTTGAGAAATACCATAACGAAGACATACTTTTCATAGGAGTTCACGATCAACCGAGTCGTAAGCCTTTGCAATGTCAATAAAGCACATGAATAATGGTTTATTGAATTCTCTTCGTTTTTCCATTGTCATTTTTAGAGCGAATATTTGAACAATAGTTGATCTGTTCGGTCGAAAACCGGATTGTATTTCTATAGTAATTGACAATCTATCATATCTTGAATACGGTTAAGTATGATTCTTGACAATATTTTACTTGTTGTATTCAGTAAGGCAATGCCTCTATAATTGTCACATATTTTTTTATCGCCTTTATTTTTATATAATTTGATCAAAGTTGCCACGCTCCATTCTTTCGGCATCTGTTCATTTTCCCATATATCAGTGAACAGATTGAAAAGCGATCTTATCATTGGCTCACCTTCAGCTTTTAGCATATCAATTGTGATTTCATCACTACCTGGAGCTTTTCTAGATTTCATTTGGCGTATGGCTTTCCTCGTCTCTGCAATTGAGGGTATAGAATTCTGTCTATTTTTTTCAGCTGTTGATAGAGTTGATATTTGAATTTGATCAATTAAGTTTTGATCAACCAATGTACAAACGTTGAGAGATTTAGAGAAGAATTCACGTCAACGTTTCAACGTATCTTTTGTATTTACAAGTAGTTTTCCAGTTCTGTCTTGTACTGGTAAGTTTTCTACTCTCCTACTTCCTCCTTTGAGACGTCTTATGATGGAAAAAGCCGTAGTGGAATCGTTGTTCCTAATAGACCTTTCTTATCCGCGCATACTTCGTCCCAATATACTTCTTGACGATGCTGAGTCATTCTTTTGGCTATTTTACGTAGGCGTTTATATTTTTTATGATATTTAGACTCTAATTCCGAGCTACGGTTATTCTGCCATCCAATGAATGCTTCTGATTTTTTATCAAGAATATTTAAAATATGAGTTGTCAACCATTCTTTCCTTTTTCGATTTGTGTTTTTATCAATTGAAAAATGACACTTGACCTTTTCTTTTATTTGTGATGCCAGCAGTCCATATTTCCTATCAATGTCGTTCGTGTCATCCTTTGAATCATCGAATATGTTACAAAGATCTTTTTGACAAGCTTCTAGTAGTCTGTCGTCTTTTAGCTTAGTACTATCAACTTTTATTTTTTTTATTAATATTTATCTTTCTGCTTTTCAGATGCATCCTAATCTTGACACGCATTAAGTGATGGTCAGTTCCTATTACACCTGCTGCCCTTCTAAACATTCGAACGTCTTCGACGCTCGATCTGAACTTTTTGTTGACAAGAGTGTAATCAACCGTATGCCATATCTTATTTCTTGGATGCATCCAAGATGTTTGATGCACTAATTTGTGTTTGAAAAATGTGTTTGATAATAGGATATCGTTTATCTCACAGAGGTCGACCAGTCTTGTTCCATTTTCATTTTCTATGTCTACTGTGAATGGACCGATACTACTTCTTATTTCGTGTTTATGTCGTTTTTGTTGTCTTTTGCCAGCTCGGGCATTTAGATCACCCATTATGATAAGCATATCATTTGATGACACTTTATTTATTGTATCTTGTAAATCAGCATAGAATTTATCACATTCATCACCCATTTGTTTCGTTTGTGGATTTACAGGAGCATATACTGCTATTACAGTGATATGAATTGGTACACAATACAAGTGAATTTTTACAATTTGTTCATTGATCGGTCCCCATTCGCTTCCTGAATCTTTCCAAACTCTCATGGCAGTTTTATCAAGACATATTGCTACACCATGAGCTTTTCGTGTTTTAAGGCATGGCAAAAAAGTTCGCGTCATTTTTCCTATCGATGTTTTTTTGCAACTGTTTGAGCGAATTCAATCAATAAAAAGTCATATTAAAGAGCACTTAAAAGTGCACTTATGGTGTAAAAATAACGATTCTAACTCAAGTGATAAGATGGATATAGATGTGAGAATATCATTGACGAATTTTAGAGGTGATTTTTTTATATATTTAAAATTACAGAACTACACATTTTTTTCTTTTGTGACGAAGTCGACGAGAAAAATATCCGTGCGATAGTGAGAGTAACGTTCGCTTTATACTTATATATATGAGAAGAAAATAATTTACTTTATATTCTGATTATTTACATTATGGAATTGTTTTCTAAGATCCAAAAACACATAACCAACATTTTTATCGTTACTCACTTACTTCTTAATTTAGAACCGCTATTTTTACACCATAAGTGCACTTTTAAGTGCTCTTTAATATGACTTTTTATCGATTGACTTCGCTCAAACAGTTGCAAAAATACATCGATAGGAAAAATGACGCGAACTTTTTTGCCATATATTATGTGAGTCTTTGAATGAGCCGCAGCCGACCCAAGTAGTATGATGCCATCGAATAATTCTTGTTCATATTCAAGTTTTGAATGTGAACGAGAGGCATTCGATGGCATCATACTATCAAACGATTCATCAGATGATAAATCATTTAACTAGATCATTGTTATTGATAAGAGAGTCAGTCGATTTCAAAGATTAATTTTAAATACTAAATGATCTTTCTGTTTGTTTTTTCGCTTGTGAATATAAATCAATAATCGGAGTTCAATATAAGAAACGATAAGGAAAAGAAGAAACAAAAGCTTGTAGCTAGTGATCGGCCGAAACTAACGCGAAAGCGAAAGAACGAAAATAAAAATTCTTACGACTATGGTGCAAGTAAGATGTAATTTTTCTTTCCTCCTGTACGAAATTACGAAATCATATATATCTCACTGTCATTGCTGAACACGATATTCGTAATTTCGTACAGGAAGGAAAGAAAAACTACGTCTTACTTGCACCATAGTCATAAGAATTTATATTTTCGTTCTTTCCTTTCCAATATAAAGAGTTTAGGTTCATCACTACTTGTAGCTATTAATAGGATGAAAATAATGAACCAACCAAAATATACATCGTAGTACATATCTAGAATAACGACATTTATCGATAAATTTCTACGGTCTTTACCCGCCCGAACCCGTGCATATCTATCCTCACCCTGCCCGAACCCCGCATATTTTTAAAATAATCTTACCAGCCTCGCCCGCCCGCATCTTGAACAAAAACCGTACCCCGCCAATCCCGAAGAACTAAAAAAATGTGTTCCCCGCCCGCCGTCGTCACGTGACCCCACGGGTTGAAATCCATGGATCGCCCACCTCTGTTTCAGAAAATCACGCTTTCAAAAATTAGACTCATCATATAGAATACTAATTCGCATATGCTAAGACACATCAAAATGGAAAGAAACAATGTTATAGGTTAGCCTCTGAAAGAACTATCTCGGTATTTACTCAGTTTCCGTTTCAACGCTTCCTCTCCTCGTTCGAGTGTTAATGCCAGAATTTTAAAAATTATATCGATAAAACTAGAATATTTCTTAGAGTGTTGTAGCACACATGAAATTTCATATGAATCCCGTACGCCAAAGAGAACTAATTTGAGCAATTTTCAAAAAGATTTGTTGAAAAATTAATTTTTTATTAAATAAGTTCTGAACTAGATTTCTGCTTCAAACATTCTATAGCTATCTGATGGCTAATGTTGATCATATTTCGCTTCACAAGTACTTAAGATAACCAATCATATGTGTCTTGACTACTTGAATTGTTTCCTTCGAAAATTGCCGAAACATGTTAGAATATATCATGTATGAGAATTTGGCGAATCAAAGCATTCCTCATAGGTACACGATTTGTGAGATTAGTTAAACAGTGGAGCCAATACTTACCTTAAGAGATGAATGAGATTATTCAACAAAACAAAAAGAATTTGGAAGACAATCTGCACATATGAATATCAAAAATATTTTTTGATAGTGAATTCTGAGTTCTTGTCAACATCAGTTATTTGATAGGCGTGTATCATCACGTCTATATCAATGACTAAAAGATTTTGGCTTTGATGTTGTCCATCTTTAATGTATCGATAAGGCCATAGATAGATATGTTTCCAAGAGTAAAGATAATGCTTGTAATTACCAATGAAGAAGGAAACGTAATTACCATAATAACATCGGACAAAAAAAAAAGCATCGGCATTCTCGTAGTGATTGATATCTGGAGGGTGAAGTGATAACCAACTGATGATGCCATTGATGAATGACCTGGCGGTTTGTTCGCCTATGACATAGGCAAAATTTTGGCATAAAGTTTGTGTTTATTTGTGCACTGATTGAGTAGTTGCTTTTCTGGTGGCAATGTTTGGATCAGTTGGCGTGTTGAATGCAATTTTTTTTGTTGAATAATCTCATTCATCTCTTAAGGTAANAGTAAAAATCTCAATGTAAAATTTGCGACAACAGCTAAACTAGAGAGTTTTCGAGCAAAACGTTTTCGAATTCACACCATCCAATGCTCAATCACTTCATTGAACTCCAACTGTAATCAGAAGTCCGAGATAGACAAATCCTATAGCTGGAAGTCAAAATCTACTCATAAAAGCATTTTTTAATATTATCAATTTTCGGTTTGTCCCTCCTGTCGTGAAGGGAAGAAATGTGAACATGAGTTATGAAACAGCTACGGTTGTAATTTTACATGCTCTATTGAATCACACTAACCTTGTCCAAAACGGTCGGCTGGTTGCCGAGATTTGATTGATCTACTGAAAAAATGTGGAGCTTGAAAATAGCGAAAAATGGTGTGAGTGGAGAATCTTCTTATCGATTTTTAGAAACTTTGCGAGTACTTTGAAGCAGATATTTTTATATGAAAAGATGCGTCATTTCATGCTCTACAATATTATCTAAAGTCTAACCTAGGCCATCAAAAGATAACGAGGAAATAAAGTCCAGAAGGATGATGAGTGACCATAAAAGTTGGCGGTTTTTTATGATACATCGATTATTTGGACCTGATAGGTGGCACGAAGAGAACTACCAATTATAAGGTTTTGTAGAGAAAACTTTGCTCTATCGATTGGTATACAACAGTATTATTTACAGTGAAGTTTCTGCGCTAAAAAACTCTATACACGAAAAAATCGACCCTTGTCACTGGCCTCCGAAAAGTTGGTCCCTCATATCACCATTTAACCTAGCTTCTAAGGGCTAATATTTTGGTTTTAAGGCTAACTTTTTGTGCTCTTTCAAACGTGATAATCGATTTCAACTTTTAAAATTTTTCGGCAACCGGGTTGGATGGTGGTCTCATGGATCCTCTCTTAAGGTTTCGTAAAACGCCTTAACTTTTAATAGCTGATAACAAGGGTTTCGTACTTTGGGTTCTGTATAATTCACCACGCAACACTGAACGAAGGTTTCTCAGGGTGCTATGCTCCATTAGGAAAATAGTTTTCCACCACTATTCAATGCGAAACACATCCGTTCTTTAAAAAAAGAACCGGGTTCTGTAGAAACCGGCAGGAAAGATTTCTGAGAATCACCGTATCCTGTAGGAAAACACACGATATCCCTGGAACATCGAAGCAGTATTCCGACGGCAAACTTTCCCAATTGTTATCCATGATTTCCGGCGCATCTTGCCGAAAGACACAGCAAGTTGGTAGGAACTCATCAGAAAAAATCCAGAAATTTTGCGGCCAGGATACCGCTTCCGTGTTGCAGTGACACCATGTGCTTTCCTACAGAATACGGTGACTTTCAGGCATCTTTTCTGCCAGTTCCTCCAGCTTTCGGTGGATGGAACGATCGGCATGGGATGTTTGATTTAAACAGAAATAAAATATTTCAACAGGTTTTAACTTTAAAACTAGAACTCACCGTTAATATTTGTTCATCTGATAATTGATCTAAACAGAAATATAACAAGTAGCGATTGTGGCTTCGACTCACCTGACCTTGGACGGAATAAAGCAGAAGTATTTTCTGTAGATACTGATATCGATAAGCCCGATCGATTAATTTTAGCCCTGAATAGCGACTGAAATCTCTCCCGAATTGTAAGTGTAAGAGACAGTGTTTGATTGTAAAATAATTTTCAGTAAACGCATATTTCAACTAAAAGTTATAAAGAAAGAAAAGCATCTACATCCACCTCAGCCTTAATTATTAATTTATTCTGCTATAAAAAATAGTACGGTATTATGAGATGTTAATATATGCTCAAGCCATGCCTATAAGAATCTTTTGAAATCAATTTCAGTGTAACGATAAAAAATCTTGTTTTTCATCGCTCCACTTTCTGACAAATCGAAGGTCGGATCGAAAAAATGATAGCGGATTCGGATTACCGGACCTCGATAACCTATTGCGAACTTTCATCAGAATTGAGAACGGAGTTGAAATAAAGAATCTTATTTTTCCGCAGTCCAATTTTTGATCGGTCCTGTTTGATGATCGAAAACGTTCTTCTGAGATATTTTGAACTCAGATCATGGTCGGTCTTGTGAAGCATTCAAGATTTTTTAAACTGTCACAACCTTTTACAAATTCGAAAAAACTCGGAAACCGAGAAGATTTGCAAGGAAAGACTTCAGAAATCGGAAAGGTTTTCTAGCATATTCATTTGGATACCAACTCGGTTTTCTTGGAAGATTAGTTTCCTACAATATCCTAATGGGTTCTGAGAATACGAGTAGGTTTCCGACATTAAGAAAAAGAGATTTCAAAATACCTTAATGGCATCGGAATCGATATTGTAGAAAAACTGAGGGTTTTTTAGATCTTGGAAACCGAAATGATATTCTTGAAAACGCTTCAAATTCTAGGAAACCCTCTCTGAAATCTCTAAAGATGGTCGTGAGGATTTCCGAAGCGGTTTAGGTTTTCTAGAAAACGACATTTTTTTAGAGAGCAATAACAGAATTCATCACGAGTCTCAATCGAATGGAAAGCAATAAAAATTTAATATTTTAGATCGTAACTTTTCAATAAGGACATTCTTCATATAACGTAAATATACTATAAAGAAATTAATTAATTCTAATGGTTATATTTATAGACCCTTACCGTTTCCGGTGTATGGTGAGATTATGATACAAGGTACAAAACACACAAAAGGATTAGCAAAGTGAAAAAGAAAGAGAAAAGAAAAAAAAGGAAATAATGTCTTTTTGTCTTTATACGACGACAGCCATGTTAGTCGATACAAGTGTTGAAGTCGGACATCTATCAGCCTACTACCCTCTGATAGTGTCAGTTTAGATAATAGTCGTCATACTATTCCGAGATCAATCCTAGTAGGAGCTTTGCAATCATCTTCACCGTGTTCATAATTGATGTTGTTCTTTTTGCACCACGTTGTTGCTTGTGTACAAGCTTTAATATGATTTGTGATTCCTTGTGGTTTGAAGTGTTTCTTGCAGCCTGGACACTTGTATTGATTGTTTTCTTTGGCTAATATTTCTGTTACTTTGCCTTTTGTTGTTTCTGTTGATGCAGCTACTTCTGTTTTTCTTCTTCGTGCTGCACGCTGTTTATATTCGTGAATAATATTTTTAATGTTTGTATGTGTCGGTTTGATGTGTACGTCTTGATTTATTGCTTCTCTCCATCGACTTATATCTAGTGTCATCTTCCTCCAGTTATCTATGTTTAGTTCTTCAATATCTTTTAGGACTTTGTCCTCCCATCGATTGCTTCTACCCATATTACAAGGCCTTTTTTCATTATGAAAATATGCAAACATAGTTTTTTTAGCCAATGTTGGATGACCATCACGATTCTCAGCCAGATTCACATGACCGAACCACCTCAATCTGTTTCTACGTATGATGTTTTCAATTGTTGGCTGTCCTGTAGTATCTAATAATGTTTCATTTGGCATTCGATCACGAAAGTTTACACCGATAATCGTGTGTAACCATCTGTTATAGAAGGTGACGATACTTTGTTCTAGTTTTTTTGTTAGAGACCATGTTTCACTACCATATAATAACACTGGAAGTATACATGCTCTAAATATGCGAAGTCTTGCTGTAATATAAACAGATTTTCTATGCCATACTGAATGGCGTAACATATTAAAAGCTTTAGCAGCCTTTGATAGTCGTATTGATATTTCTGTATCTTGTCGTTGATCATTGGTGATGGTGCAACCTAGATATGTGAAGGAATCAACTGTTTCAGTTTTTTGATTTCTTATATTTATATCAATATCTGTCTGACTGATATTCTGTTTTTTCAGCACTTTTTTATGTTGATCCTCTTTAAATTGTTGTAGTGACATCAAGCAGGTTTTTGTAATGCTCATAGTCAAACTGAAAGCTTGAGTTACTTTTTCAAACGATCTTATGAATTTTTCTAGATCAGTAGCATTTTCACATATTACAACTATGTCGTCTGCATATAAAAGTACCAAGAGATGAAAATCAAGGTGTTTTTCGTTTCTTCCAGGAAAGAAATCATTACTGCCATATGAAAATTTTACACCTGAGATAGCAGCTACGTCGATGATCTTTTTTATGATAAAGTCAAAAGAATATTGAATATGATTGGAGATGGAAAACCTCGTTGCAATACACCCGCTTTTATTTCAAAGCTATCCGACATTTCATCATTTACTTTGACCTTCGCTATGGAGTCTTCGTAAAGCATTTTTAATAGATTAACCAATTTTTGAGAAATGCCATAACGAAGACATACTTTCCATAGGAGTTCACGATCAACCGAGTCATAAGCCTTGGCAATGTCAATAAAGCACATGAATAATGGTTTATTGAATTCTCTTCATTTTTCCATTGTCATTTTTAGAGCGAATATTTGATCAATAGTAGATCTGTTCGGTCGAAAACCGGATTGTATTTCTAGTAATTGACAATCTATCATATCTTGAATACGGCTAAGTATGATTCTTGAGAATATTTTACTTGTTGTATTCAGTAAGGCAATGCCTCTGTAATTGTCACATATTTTTTTATCGCCTTTATTTTTATATAATTTGATCAAAGTTGCCACACTCCATTCTTTCGGCATCTGTTCATTTTCCCATATATCAGTGAACAGATTGAAAAGCGATCTTATCATTGGCTCACCTCCAGCTTTTAGCATATCAAGTGTGATTTCATCACTACCTGGAGCTTTTCTAGACTTCATTTGGCTCATGGCTTTCCTCACCTCTGCAATCGAGGGTATAGAATTCTGTCTATTTTTTTTCAGCTGTTGATAGAGTTGATATTTGAATTTGATCAATTAAGTTTTGATCAACCAATGTACAAGCGCTGAGAGATTCAGAGAAGAATTCACGCCAACGTTTCAACGTATCTTTTGTATTTACAAGTAGTTTTCCAGTTCTGTCTTGTACTGATAAGTTTTCTACTCTCCTACTTCCTCCTTTGAGACGTCTTATGATGGAAAAAGCCGTAGTGGAATCGT
>CAJNSZ010002896.1:0-13108 GCA_905329745.1 Rotaria sp. Silwood2
AACAGTTTCAAAGTCGACTTATTTCTTTCTGAATAATCATCATTGTTAATATATACGAAAATGTATCCTAAAGCTAATGCTAGTCGTATATGGCACAGTCATTATGAATTCGTTTAGGTTTGTCAAAGCTTTTGATTACTTCGAAAGACAATCGGTAAATGTGCAATATCTAAACATGGATTCTGTAATTTATCAAGTTCATAGTCATGAAATGTACCTACTTAAGTATATGAAGATTTCCAGATAGTAGAATAAAGTCGTACCGATAATTTCACACATGAATAGCAATAGTATGAGGATGCATCATCCAGTGGCGGGCCAGCATGGTGGCAAAGTGTGGCAGTTGCCATATCAAAACTTTTTATTCCTTACGGATTTTCTTGTACGACTGTTTTTTTTTCGATCCAATCTTTAGTTAGGAGCCAGCAAAAAGAAAAATAAGACCAAAAGTGACTCCTGATTTTTCATAGAGGTATCCTTGATAAGCTCAATTTACCTATTTTTTTAGAGCAGATACAGATATTGATTATTTATTTGTTCTTCTTTAGTTTTTATGGAATTCAAAAGCGTCTTCAGGATAGTTTTAACTAAGGAAAGAAAGATTAGCTAAAGCCTCATCTTTTCAAGTACATTGGATTCATATTCTATTCTTTGGATATTATGCTTTGCTATTGGTTTCAAAATCGGAAAGAACAAGTGCCATTAAAACATCTTGGACGTTAAGAAGATAATGATGTTCGTAATTAATCGAAACATATAGTATAAAAATTTTTTGAACATATGTTTATTTATTGATTTATTTAAAGCAACTTATGTTTCATTTCAACGAATATATTCGTCATCTTCAAAGTGATGAACTTTCTATGTTATATTCATATATAGATAGACAGAGGAGAAAAAAGGGAACTGAATAAAATTAGTCCGCTAAGTCATAACATGCGCTACTAAAATTACCTACTTCTCAAGCAACTTTATCTAAAATTAGATCGCTTATTCTGGAAAATCATTTGAATGTTTGTTTACCCGTGATGAATGAATTGTTTAAGATTTTATGGGATATACCTGTAACTACTTGTTAATGCTAAAGAAGCTTTTCGACGTTTATACGAATTAAAAATTATCTTCGATCTACAACAGGAGAAGATCGTTTATCAGAACTTGCACTTTTGAACATTGAACGTGACGCATGAAATCGACTATGGTGAAATAATAAAAGAATTTGTATGAGTAAAGAAGAGCAGGAAAATAGTATTTTAATTGTGTTGATGAAGTCTTTTTATGATAAGTTTGTGATGCCATTTCTTTTTTTTTTTGTCTTTTTTTAAGAGTAAAAATAATAAATATAAAATGAACAGGATTACTACAGTAGAAACTTCTTATCATGATAATCGAAGTATATGCACAAAATTTCAGGTTCTATTTTTTAAATAAGTTGCTTACACTTTTTAATAATTTTGCCATACCAAAAAAAAATGACCCTGGTCCGCCGATGTTGTCAATACAGTATAATAAAATAAGAATTCATTTTGTTCTGTCATCACAAGAAGAAGAATAATAAGATCATGTATTGTCGTTTGGCTTTATATTGAATTAAAAGAAAATATTCAAATGAATTGAAAAGTATTTTCTTTCGCTCTCAATTATTTTTTAATTGAAAATATTATTTTTGAAATAAATCCATTTAATATATTTATTCGGATTCATTTTTAATTATTATTTTTCAACGATAAACACAACAGTTAACAATTTCATCTACTCAATCAACATATAGTTCATTAGATATATTGTATTTTATCAAAACAATCAGTTCTTTTTTTTCAAGAAATATTTACTCTTGTGTCCAAATAACATCTTAATTGTCTTTTATAAAAACAAAACACAATGAATTTTTTAAAATAAGAATAATAAAACAATGATTGAGCAACAAAAAGATGAAGTAACGTTTATTTTCTATGATAAAAGTCGATTTTGTTCTCCTGTTGATGTTGAATAAAAAAAGTCGTCTCATATCCTTGTTAGTGTTATGTGATGAAAAATCTATTGAAATGAATCTTTCCAATATTGAGTTGTTAATAATGTCACATAATATTGCTTGTTTGCATTTAGGGTGGGTGTGGGTGGGTATTGTATTCATTGAAATCCAAACTCACACTTAACCACACACTCTTACCCACACTTTAATGTACGCCAGAAGTTGAAAATGAGTGTGGAGTGTGGAACTGGTTAAACATAAAATTAAAATCCACACCCACATCTGGTCTTTTTAGGGAGGAGTGACAACATGAAAATTTCATAGACACTAGAAAATTATTCTTCCTTGGTCGAAAGCCAGTTTCTCAGCAAATGGTTCATCGAGAAGTATGCACTGGAAATACTTGAAAATTCGAGTTAGAACATCCGCAGTAGAATCTTATGAAAAATCTAATATGTGAATTCATTCTTGTGTTGAGGTTTATGTTTATTTTTGTGCATTTACAATTTTTTTGGCACAGCTGTGCAATACCGTTCTAAATATAAATACATTTTTCATCAGCAGTTTTGAACGAGTTCAGTAATGGCAAGAGTATCGCTATAGTGCATGAGCTGACAAATTTTCTGCTAACCTATTTCGAGTTAAAGATGAAGATGACTTGAGAGAATACAATACTTTTCTGTCAAATATTTTCAATTTAATCATGAATATCATGGTTCGAAAATGTGAAAAGCAGTATTGACTCCTACAGGAATATGAAGATATACCGTTAATAATGAGTAATCATTTTCTATCTATATTCAAGTAATTATTGAATAGTCTGCATATGCAATAGCGTATTCATTTCCAATTAAAACAATGCTTCATGCATCTATATCAAGCATCACCTTTTCTAACTATCGGATTTTATGAGCAGAAAAAGGATTCTTTTATGTTATTTTGCCATTTTCTCTCTCTTTTTCTTGATTTATGACACCGCAATATAATACTGATATTGCTTTCACTCCACCAGCCCCTTTCATCGCTCTGATATAAAGAGTATACCAATCATATATTTGAGAGTTTTACTCATAATAAAAGTCGATTATTATCGCACAAACTTTGACTGTTATTGATATGTACCTGAATTTTCAACATCAAAGCTACAACGAACATTGATGTGATGTCTCAACCACGAACACCGGGTATCCTACAAAATTTTTATTTGATGTGGTTCAACACTCGTCTAGATGAATCTATCGAAGAGTTTCAGAATTTATTAGTTCACTTACGACGTGTGGTCCATTGCATAGAAACTTCCAGTAATGTAAATAAATGTCTTAGTTTTCTGACGGAAATCGAGAACGGAAAAGTGTTCATGATAATCTCTGATGCTATCGGCGCAACAATCGTACCATTTATCCACAATATACATCAGATTCATGCCATCTACATCTTTTGTGAAAGCCAGAGCTATCATGAACAATGGTTCAAAACATGGACGAAAATGAAGGGTGTCTTCAATGATATTGATTCTTTCTGCAAGTTCCTCCAGGAACTTATACGTCGATATGACCAAGAGTTCATCGGCATCAGCTTTATTTCAGCTGACACAATGACATCGAACGCGAATCTTGATCAGCTTGATCAATCATTTATGCATACTCAGTTACTCAAAGATATTCTCCTCGAAATCAACGACTTCGGCCCCCAAGCCATGAAACGGCTAGCTGATTTCTGTCGTGAACAAAACATCGAAAACTCTGAAATACAAATAGGCGAATGTGATTACCATAGTGACAAAGCTATTTGGTGGTATACCAGCTCATATTTTCTCTACTCAGTGCTCAATCGAGCTTTGCGCAATCTAGAAGTCGATTGTATCCTTAATTTGGGCTTCTTCATTCGTGATCTTCATCGACATATCGAACGACTCTATACAGAACGATCACAAAGCCACTTGAGATACTCATTTACTGTCTACAGGGGTCAAGGATTGTCGAAGGAAAAGTTTCAGAAATTGATGCAGACGAAAGATGGTCTGATATCATTTAATAACTTTATGTCAACCAGCAGAGATTGTGACGTTTCTTTGAGCTTCGCCGAGAGTAACTTGACAGAACCTGATTTAACAGGAATTTTCCTCGAAATAAAAATCGATCCACAGATGTCATCAGTACTCTTTGCGCATCTTGCTGGTGACCTCACGTACTTTCCGTCCAAAGGAGAAGTTCTGTTCTCAATGCATACTATCTTTCGCATAGATGAGATTACAGCAATGAATGAAAATAATCGACTGTGGCAAGTAAAGCTCACCCTGACGAATGACAACGACGCACAGTTTGATGCTCTTACTAAATATATACGGCAAGAGATTGGAGGTGCAACAGGTTGGCATCGACTAGGTGCATTGCTCATCAAACTTGGTCAAACTGATAAAGCTGAAGAAATATACCGATTGCTGCTCGCTCACGAATCTGATGATAGTAGGAGAGCTATCATATATAATAATCTAGCATGCATCAAGCTCGACAAAAGCGAATATGAACAGGCTCTTAAGTTTAGCGAAAAGGCGCTGGAAACCGACGAAAAAACTTCCAGTCCAAGCGATTCTCATCTTGCGATTTCCTACAACAACATTGCACGAGCATACCAAGGCATAAGTCAATACTCGATAGCACTTCTTTTTCTCGAAAAAGGGCTTCAAATTCTCTTAAATACTTTTTCTTTGAATCATTCTCAGTTGGCTACTTGCTACAATAATATAGGTTTGGTTTATAAAGACATGGGTGAGTACTCGAAAGCACTGTCTTTCTACGAGAAAGCACTTGCAATCAAGAAAGAAACTCTGCCTTCAAATCATCCTGGCTTGGCCGTTTCGTATCAAAGCATTGCTTTACTCTACAAAAAGATTGCCAGGTACTCAGAAGCAATTTCATTCTACGAAAAAGACCTTGGAGTTTGCGAAAAAAAGGCTTTCTCCAAACCATCCAGATTGGGCTACTTCGTATAATAGCAGCGGTTTTGTGTATGATAGCATGGGCAAGTACGCGAAAGCACTTTCATTCTATGAACAGTCAGTTGGCATTCACAAAAAAACTCTCTGTCCAAATCATCGTGAGCTAGCTAATTCGTATAATAACATCGGTTTGGCGCACGACAACATGAGCAACTACTCGAAAGCACTTCAATTTTATGAGAAAGCACTTGAAATGCAGAGAAAAATTCTTCCTTCGAATCATCGTGACTTGACTACTTCGTACAATAATATTGGTTTGATATATAAGACTATGGGCGAGTACTCGAAAGCGCTTTCGTTCTATGACAGAGCATTAGAGGTCAAGCAAGAGATTCTCACTCCAAATCATGATAGTTTAGCTGTTTCCTGTAGCAACATTGGTGAGCTGTATAAAAGCATGGGTGATGGAGCGAAAGCATTTTCATTCACTGAACAAGTCATGAAATTTCTCTAAAAGCTCATCCTCCGAATCATCCTGATTTAGCTACTTCGTACAATAGTATGACTTCCGCGTATTACAATATTGGCGAGTACTCAAAAGCACTTTCTTTTAGTGAACGGGCTGTTGCCATTGGATAACGATCACTACCACCAAACCATCAAAATCTATTCATGTGGCGAATCAATCACGAATTCATTAGAAAAAAATTGTAACTGCTCGTTTCTTTGGTTTGCTGTTATAGTTAACGGAATGAATACGTTTGTGTCTAGCAGTGGATAGGATTAAAGTACTTCAGGATACGCGTAACCTGCCCCGATCGAGTAGTGCAGGTTTGAGTATGAGTTTTGGATGTGAGTGTGGTGCGGTTGTGGATGTAGGTGTTCGTGTTACTCTGAAGATAAACTATTGAAACACCCACACCCTTTATAAGTTGTTTTGTGTTTTCGAATGCTGTAATTTGTTGCATCATTCGGTAGAGAATAGTTTATTACCTATTTGAAATAGGTTTTCAAATATTTGGAAGGCTAAATTAAGACGACCAGGACTCAAAAACCACAGTAAACCTGCAATTTTTGCCTAGGACCAAAGTCATCGGAAATTTCACGTTTTGACTTATTAAAAGACTCCAGACAATAATCATACTCATATTCGTGATCAACATTATTGATTCTATATTCTAACACGTATTTGACTGAAAAAGAAAAAAACAAATTTCCAGATGTGCTTTCGGCGAGTACAAGTACACAAAATTTGGATGTTGGACTAAGGCGAATAAATGTGCCCACGTTGCGGTCCATAAGCAATTTGTTGTTGCCATATTTTTTTGTCAAAAAATATTTTAGGAAGAAAAGTGCTATTACCATTCCACGGCCTCTGTTATAATTTATATTTATTCTAAAATATGCATCATCAAAAAAGTAATTTGCATTTAGTACAAATATAAATTACAGAAAATTTAATTTACGCATATATTAAATTGAAAGTAAATATAGATCGATACCCCTACGATAGTAGATGGAAGCTTTCTCTTAACTCTTCCTGGTCATAGCTAGCAATCAGCTCTCTCACGTCTAGTCCTCACCCTCAAGATGGTTTTCACCAGAATCAGATGGACAACTGCCGATGAACAATGGAAAATCAATAAGAATTTATCTTTTGTAGATGCCACGAGATTGCTCTGACGAATCAAATAACAATTTTTTTCCTTAGCAAAAAATACATTCATGACATTCTTATTTTGAGCTATGTTCATTCAGCTTTTATTAAGTCATCCATATTTTGATGGGTTTTATCTAAGATGACAGAATATTGTTTCTCAATTAAAAGAGAGTTAAACAAAGAAAGCATTACATTGAACTGCGGGAGAGTCACTTTCTTTCGATATTACTAGAACATAACATTCGATGATCCTTTTCGGTCAATGATAAAGAAAGCGACCGTTCGAGAAAACGAGGCAAATTTTCTGTATCAAGCCAGTTCGAAATATTAATCTTTTTGATATTCTCAATTGATTCAATGGTTTTTCCAATTGCTTCCAGAGTTCGTCGACAAACAACTGCATTACGATTTCGAAAGCGCTGACTATCGCTTGTGATTGAATGAAGAATTTGATCAAGTTGTTCAATCAAATTGTTCACTTCTGTTTCATTGTTACTAAGACATTCATAAAAATAGGCATTTGTTCTTTGCAGTTCAATTATTTGTTTACAGATTTGATCAAGAAAACCAATTGCTTTCTTTTGATGTTTTGTCCAAAAATAATGTACGAGTGATGCAATACCGAGCACAGCTCCACCACCAATTAGAGTAGCAAGAACAACAGCACTTACTGGATTCAATACAGCTCCAGCAATGACAAGAGCACCAGCACCACCGAACTCAGCAGATGCAATCATTGTACAAAGTGTACTAGCAGCCGCTGTTCCTGTACCGACAGGAGCAAGAAAACGAAATGTATCAGCTAAACTGATACGGCTATTTGCTACTTCACGCCGCTCTTTTACATTTCTTTTGAGAGTTTCTATACGATTTCTCAATTCTTTGCTTTGATTCTTTGTAACATTTGCGAACTCGAGCATTTTTTTGACACCAGTAGCCAGAGCAGTGAGAGCTAGATAAGCATCTTGTTTATCATCATCACTGAGTGGTCGGTTAGTATCATTGGATTCGAGCACATCAGCTAGAATATGAATATGATCACTAGCAGCTAACATTTTCGGCAAAACTAAACTAGTATTCATTTTGGTATCATCGACAAGGTCACAGAAGAACTTGACTAATGTTTCGAACTGATCAGCTACTTGATTGAATTCTTTGATTTCACGACGCATTTCACCGAGTAGTATTTGAATACTTTTGATGAGAGTGGGCACTTTTTGAATTCGTTTTGTGAAAGTACTCGATGCAAAATTGGTTGAGATAGAAATAAAATTTGCAAAACGACGTGTTTGTTCATCGTTTTCTAAACCGAAAGATTCAGCATTGGCAAGAAGTTCTCTTTCGCATTGTTCAAATACATCCACACTTGAGCAATCATCATGTTCAACGACTTCATTGGTGACACGCTCGATCAAGGCTAGAGCTTCGTCTGTTCTCTTTTCCATTTCATATGTATCCTGCACTGAAGCCATTAAATAGTACTTGTTTTGCTAGAATCACCTAAAATGAGAAAGTTATTTTTGAGAAGAAAGTTGTATTTTCGGCTAAAACAGATACATCTAGTCTGTGCCCATCGAGTTGACACTGAACAGTTAGTCCAAGTAGATAGATCCAACAAATCTCGATGTCAAATAGATAACTAAGATGAATATGTTTTCAAATATTTCTTTTCTGAACATCATCACACGGATACAGAAACTGCGCAGTGACTACGAAAGTTCTTTTGTAAGTAACATGTAATAAAAAAAAACCTTACTCTCTTACCAATATGATCTGTTGACACTCAATCAGTACGCAAGAAAAGAGCGATGGTGTGTACGTGTTTCGTCTGTTTGCGAGATATTAGAATCATTGATGCTATATATAAAAACATCAAGTATTATGATAGCGTCAGATGGAAGTAAAAATCCAACCAATTATTTAGTGGTTTATGGTTTTTGTTGACTTGAGTCAGAAATGAAAGAATCGATAATATTTTGTCGTGTAATTACGTGAATCAGAGGAAGGAGAATACCATGTTGTCACAGTCAATACTTCCATAATTCAGTACACAGCCGAAGCACAGAATGAGTCATTCATCCAAACGAATACCCCAACATATGATCACTGTTCTAATGATGGCAACGCATGTTTGTTTCCTATCTTTATGTCATTGTATAGTCAAATATTTCACATACGATAGATGCATATGATTTATGAGTATATCAGTGTCATTTGAGAGATCTCAATCATATTGTTCATTTTTTTTTTATTGAGAATAGGAATGTAAAACGATGGTTCACAGATAAGTATATAGTGATAATTTCAGAGAGCAAAGTATAGATCCTTTTCTATCTATTTCGACAATGAATGTGCTGGAAAGATATAATAGTCAGATTACTCTTGATGATAGAGAGAAAATAGCTTCCAGTTTATTTTAAATTTTGATCATCGTTTTAAGAGATATAATACATTGTATAGGATCATTTGATTCTTTTGACTCTTCTTTCCATGAGTATCACTCGGCAAGATAAACAAAGAGCTGTCAGAGAAAAAGAAATTCCTTTTGTTGTTGAACAAAACCTTGTGCGTGCTTTGTCCAACATCTATTCCTTGATCATCGTCATGAAACAAGGAGAAAAGCGCACTAAGGTTACGCGTGTGAGTAATCAAATAGTTCCATTCTTTTATTGGCATCTCATCGATGCATCGATTGCCTTGCCAACGTTTTCAACGCTGTAGAAGTAGTATTAAAAATGTCTTTTTTCACTGCAAGATCTGATGTACACAATATAGAAAAGCAACAGAACGAAAATTTCTTCTCTTGCGTTCTGTATGGCATCTATGAGATGCCAGATGAATATAGAGAATTGTGGAGTAGAAATTTTTCAGCAAGATTTGCGGATATTGTTTTTAACGATTTGCAAAAGTTTTGTCGAAGGAAACAGATCATTCTTAATAACTAGGCGGTTTATATGCGTGATTAACTTGACTGAAGTTGTTGATGAGCACGCAATTGCACCAATTTTATCAACATTAAATAACAATCACACGTTGCCTCATATAGAATTCAGATTCAATAACCCGAATAAAAAGTCTCAAGTACTTGCAGATGCTATTCGTATCAATCGTACGCTTACTTTCATTACTATGAACAAAAACAAAATTAATAATGAAGAAATCTGACTTATTGCATGGGCGTTACATCAAAATAGAACATTCACTGGCATACAGTTTGGATATTTCAGTGCTTCTCAAAGAGGTCAACAAACAATTGCAGACACTTTAAGTTCTAACAAGAATATTGTCTTTATGTATCATTCCAATTCGGGAGACACACTTCTTCTTCCGCAACGGATCAATAGACTGGAATTTGTACTCTTTCAATGAAACTATGCGATGGGGGTTCCGGAACTTCGCCAATAAGACTTTCGCCAATAATTGGCGAATTTCCACGGGACATATTGACGAAAGTCCACTGAACTTTCGCCAATTGGCGAATATCCAGAGGACGAATTGGCGAAATTCGAATAGATTTTCATGAATGAAAGTGGAACATTCATATCGTAAGTGAAGTAGAAGAACTATACCAAGGTTATTAAAATGTAGCTCGACTCATACAGTTGGACTTTGTTCAAATATAATCATATCATTATTATATCCAGCATGGTAGAGTAGAAAGAAAAGTGAATACAAGATGATGTCAAACAATGTTAGACGAATAAAGAAAAGAAAAACAAATAATCCATCACGAAACATTTATTCACGAGCTGGTGATTCACTTGCTGATGAATGAGATAAATTTGAATTTGATACATTATTTTTCTTTTTCTTTCCTTTTCTACCTCGACAAGTCGGTTCACCAACAAGATAGGCAAGTGACATCAATATTTCAATTAAAGATCTTTGTTTTGAATGAAATAAATTTATCAGTTTTTGTATTTGTTTACTTTTACGTGCTGCTGCATAAGTAGACTTTTTTGGTCTGGTAGATGAAAAACCAAGACCGGTTTGTATCATTCTATGCGATATAGCGCTCTCTTCTTGTTTTAAACACTGAATGAATCTCCACAGATTTGGATGTGGTTGAACAACTCGTGAGAAGAAGCGTCGATTTTGTGCTAAAAAATAAACATTGAAATATGAATAAGTCATCTAACTAAGTCTCCATGAAAACCATAGTAAAATATTTTCTTACCTTCAGCAAAATTGTTTGTTCTCCAGGTGCTGTTACTAACGGACCATGTTGAAGGTTTGAACTTATTTAACCACTCGTTTTCGAAATAAATAGCAAACATCTTTAATTGTTGAGCTTGAGGAGATACTTTTATTTGTTTTTTTAACAACTCATATCCTTCAGGAATAATCTCGATAGGTAGAAGAGCTAATGCCATAAAAGCCCGTAATAAATGACGTGATTCAGGATCATTTTCATAAAGACTCATTAATCCAATTTCTTGTATGTTTCGATAGCAAGCCTGACAAAAATGAAACCAACAACCAGTAACACTTGTATTTGTTAACTATAAGTCGTGCAAATATAGAAATATTTTTCCACATTCTATGTGAAATGAAAAGAAATCGCATACTTCTTTTGCAACAGCATTCATGAACGCTCTTTCAAAATCACAGACAATTGTTGTTGGTTTCAAATCAACACCTTTGTTATAACAAGATCTTTTCAAAGAACGAAAAATTGCTTCGTAGGTTTCGTGTCGTCTATTTGATGTTAAAATGAAACAGACTGGTACGGCTAGAAAAAATGAGAAAGATGAATAGAAGAAGAATAAATTTCGTTCTTAATTAGTGCAATATCATTTATGTAGAGAGACAACATCTTTTTCTATTCATAGTTATTGCACGTGCATTCTTTTATCTGTTTGATTAATGCGCATATTTATTTTCTCATGTTTTTCTTTATTCTCTCTTATGCATTCTCAGAGCATTAATTGGACAAAAAAAATACCTTCTCCGTTCTGCATGCCATGAATCACATATAACTGCTCGAATAACTTTGGTGCCACCTTAAAGGTACCATCTGCAAATAATATATCTGAACGATACAACACGTTTAACTGTTCATCAGATGCGAATATCATCAAACGCCCTCCATAAGCATTTTTTCGTTTGTCATATATCAGAAAATTTCCATTAGAATAGGTGTGTTGATAAGTTGATGGTACAATAAACTTCTGATCCTGTGGTAATGGTGGAACTGTTTTTCTTCTTAGTTTATGTAGACCCGATTCTACAGAACAAATAAATATTAAATTGTTAAATCGATACTAAGAAACAAATTAATTTTATTTACCAATGTGAATCGGAAGAGGCATTGCTCTTTTTTCTTCCTCTGACAAATTGGCCTTTCTATATTCTTCTTCAATAATAATTTTAATTGGAATATATTCATCGAGAACACGACTTTTTATTTTAGCCAAAATATTACGTTTTCGTGTTTCATATGAATCTGGTTCGTGACAATGAAACGTTTTATTCCAATGGCTAAATTCACCTGTTGTTTTCGAAGTATGAATAACGGCTTTACAATTCATATCTCTTCGTACACAGCGCCAACCAATACTTTGCTTTGCCGTACTCATATACAAATACCCAAACCCATTCATAAACACCATTTTACCTCCACGAGTTGATGTACCAGTTGTTATATCTCCCTTGATTACTGGTATGTTGATAAGAGCATTTGAGTTACCAAGAAAAATGTAGTTATCATCGTTGCTTGATGTTTCTAATGATACGGTAGGATGATTATCTTCAATTTCTTTTGTTGAAGCTGTTGGAGAATGTGGAACAGGTGTTGATGTCAATTGAGCTGATGTTGCTGATGAAAATGTCAATTCACAATCTGAAGAATGAAACAATACAGATTCCTTTTTTTTTCTTAAATTCTTTTACTTTTGTTTAATGATGGTGATATAGATGGTTGATTAGCAAACACGTTCTCGAGCTCTACATTCACTTCCTTTTCTGATTTATTATCTTCACCATCAAATTGTTTAGTAACTTCAGATGTAGATTCAGTATCGAAAAATGTTGATTGTTGTTGTGGTATAGAACAGACCTCAAATTCGTCGCAAGTCATACTTGTTTGTACTTTAACCTCTTTATGTTTTTGTTTCGATGGACATTTACGAGTTGTTTTGATAGACGATGCTGAAGTTGTTCTTGTTTGATCAAGTGAGGGGGTTACACCGCCACTAGCTTGTGATCTCAATTTTGCAGCACGAGTTGTTACAGGCATTTAATTAATAGTAATTATCTGAAAAAATAGAAATACTATCATACATATCAAACTTCTTACTAAGATATTGATTTGATCATATGTTGAGGACGTCGTACTTTGTACTGGCTCATACATAATTGTTATCCGTCAGCTACTTCAAATAAAATCTAAAACCATAAATCAAATTTATGACTACTATATAAATGAATATCTACCGGACTTTGTTCAAATATAATCATATCATTATTAGATCCAGCATGGTAGAGTAGAAAAAAAAGTGAATACAAGATGATGTCAAACAATGTTAGACGAATAAAG
>CAJNSZ010002897.1:0-13104 GCA_905329745.1 Rotaria sp. Silwood2
ACTTTTCAAGGAAGAGCTGTCAGCCCAAATCCTTTTAGGCTTTTTGCTATCTCGATACCCTCTATCAAACGACGTACGAATGAAGAGAATCGGCGTTGGACACCTCGGGAGGTTCCCTCGTAAGAACATAATTATTTCAAAGTAAACAAAGTTGGGAAAGTTGTTGATGACTTTTCATTTATGTCTTACCCAATTATTGTCACACACTTTGTTCTCAGCTATGTGATCCTTAATAAAAGTATAGGGAAAATTTTCAGAGAATATTTTGGTGCAAAAATAAACAAAATACAAGTGTTGTTTGGAAAATCATCGCATATTTTCAATTACTTTCAATTTTTGCCACAGAGAAGTTATATTTTCAGAGATATTTTCCATGTCTCAAAACGAAAATAAGGTTTTATTTATTGAAAACATACTTATCCTTAATAGAAACATCCGTATACTGAATTCAGATATATTTTCATTGAATTCTAACTTTTGTCGATATAAATCGATTCATTTCAAAAGACTTTTTTCCTTCTCAAAATGAATTTATCAGATGTTCAAGTTTCTCAAATTTGATCGAGATTTGTATAATAATTAAATCATTAGTATATTAACCAATTGAAAGCCGATATAATCTTGTTTCTAAGTTTCTATTACACACAGATTGAATCATATTTGAAACAATTTAACGAAATTTCATTTGAATCATAAACGAAGAATATTCAGGAAATTACTTAACATTATTTCTTCATAAATATTCTTATCAAATTAATTTTAGATCGAAATTATTCAAGATATTCTCATCATTAGGTTACATAATCAATCCAACTAGTCTTCTTTTAAGACAAATGGCGACAGGAAATGAATCAAATTTATGTTCAATTTGCAACAAACCTTCAGTTAAATACTTTTGCATTGGATGTAAAAAATATTTTTGTCCGAAGGATTTCAAAGAACATGAACAACAACTATCAGTGAAATTTGATAATGAAATAGTTAGATCACACGATGAACTTCTTGATCAAATACAAAAATTAGAAAAATCAAATTATTTATCATTGGATCTTTTTGCTCAAATTGAAGAATGGAAAAAAATAACAATTAACAAAATAGAAAAAGCAGCAGAAAGAGCTCATCATGAACTTGTCGAACTAATTGATAAACAAAGAATAAAAATAACAAAACAACTTGAACCAATCGCAAAAGAAATTCGCTCTCGCCAAGAAGAAGAAATTTTTGTTGAAAATGATATTGATCGACTTAAAGAAAAACTCAATGAAATCAAAAAAACACTTAAACGTTTCATTCGAAAAGATATAAATAAAACCATTATTGTTGATAATAATCAAATTGATTGGAATCGACTAATCTATATTCGAGGAGAACAACAAAACTGTAAGTAGATTAAACTGAAGATAGAGAAAAATAGAAATTCCTCAACAAATCAATCAAATCTTGTTTGTCATTCAATCGAACATTTTCGTTTTCTTAATCGATCTAAACTAATTCATTCATAGATTAGTGTTACTTAGAGAAAGAAACTATGTTCAAGAAGAAGGAATAATATGTCATTTGAAACTGTCATTTTGACAGAACTGGGTGGATTTTCATCCGAAATGAAATACATTCAATTTTCTGAAACATTATTTCGAACTCCAATAGAAATCATTTCTAGAATATGATGTAGAATTGCCATTTGAATACGATTGATTTCAGTTTAGAAAATAGTTTTACTATTGAAGATTTGAGATTACAAGACTCTGACAATGTATATCAAAGATCATATTTACTCTCTAGTAAAGATTGACTTGAAAAATGATTTGAAATTGATTTTCATATCACAATAATCAGAACAGTTGTTTTTATTCACTCTTGATATGTTCAATATTTCAAAGACTCGAATCTTTTAACGAAACCAATTCCAATAAAAGTTTTCTTTTTTTTTCTATGAAAAATTGACAAAACTTTGATGAGAGTCAAAATATTTCCAAGATTTTCTATTTGTTCATGTATTTTACTTTCTCTGATTATTCCTAATCGTCAATATTACACTTTCAATAATTAGAAGAACACCGACTTTATTCAACAAGTAGAAATTGTTTTTGAAAAGTCCAATGAATACTAAAACAAGAATCATTCCCGAAGATTTTCATAGATTTGCATGACTTTCTCTCAATATCACGTTTTCGAATTTTCATTCGTTTGAATATAATTTCAAAAAATGAAATCATTTTAACAATCGGTAAATATTTTCAAAAAAACTTGAAAGTTCAATTTCATAGTGAATTGTCGAGTAGTGAACAAATAAATAGCGTATTCAACGTTTCAATGTGAATAAACTCTTAGAATGATAACGATTCTTTTTTAAGTAAAAAAAGCATTTGTACATTGACGGATGAAATAATTGAAAAATAGTTTCACACCATAATTTGTTAATTTTAGGTGAATTTCAAGTCAAAAAAAAGAGAATGTTTTTCTTATATTTTTTCTTTACAAACGATCTGAATCGGTAGATGAGCTACGTATTCTTCATTTATATCATTCTTAAGAGTTCAGGGAATGAATACAAAAATAGATAAATCTTTTCTCAGATGCCAATGGAAGATCGACTGTAGTTTAATTCTAATTAAGAATCGATAAAGAAAATCAAATCTTTTGAAAAATAGAGCATTCATAATGATTGCTTTTTTTCTTCTCAAACGTCTGTAAACGATCGATTTACATATTTCAATAGAATTTCATCGCAAGTGAATACAAAGAAACAAATGAAATAGTTTACATGGAACATTTAAGAATCCTCAGAAAAAATGGAGAAGAAGTCCAAAAATTTTGACTTAGCATTGTTTAGTGTTTCTCTTGAAGAATTGTAAAAATAGTTGAGCGATCTAATTACATCGATATCGAAATATTTTTATGATATTTGACAAAGTTCGATAAGTTCATTATCGAATTTCCATCGTCAAAGAAAATGAAATTTTTTTTATTCTAAATTAGAATCGAATAGAAGAAAAAGTTCATTGACAAGTTGTCCGAAGGAAAATACATCTCATAGACATCATTATGATACTGTGGCCTTCAAACAATATTACGCATTGTTCTGTGCTATGGTCACCTCTCTCTTGCTCTCTTCTCTATAAGTATGTGTGCAATGTTATATAGACACGTTCTGAAGATGTGAAGTAGCCAAATAGACTTTATTACCGAAGTTGATGGTAAGCTACTCCATCCAGTTTGTCATTACATTAATGTTATATGTCATTGGATACATGAATAGAACGATGTTATAGAATCATTGAATACTTGAAAAAGACGTCAATTGTCTTAACAGTTTAATTATTAACATTGAGTCTGATCGTAGTCTGTGGCGCTACACAATTTTGTTCTGAAACTTCACTGAGACGAAACATTTAGCGCTGACTTTGTCGTTTAGTCTTTATTACATTGATATGCCAGATATGAAATAACTTCATATTAAAGCAAATATATCGATTAGACTTGAATACTATGACATTTTCTTACTTTAGAATATTCATATGATAAAATTTTCGATACAATATCAAGACAAGATGCTTAGTTAGAATTCAGAATAATACGATGGATTTATTTTTAAAAGTGAACGAGAAGAAACAAAATACAAACCCAGGTTAAATGTTAGGGTCCGTATACTGTCGTTTACAGTTAATTTACGACATAGACACGGACCATATTTTGCTGTAATATCTGGTGCAGAAATACGATCGTATCGTTCGAGATTAAAAATCAGAAGTAACATTCTTGTAGATCAGACGAAAACTTGTGAAGATCGTAGAAAAAAAAAATCATCGTGTCTGAAATCTTACGTTATGTCGTATAATAAGATTTCTTAATGACATATCATTTTTTCTATGATCTTATAATGATATCTTACAAGGCAGCAAGATCTTTCAAGAATCTTATTAAACAACTTAGCGTAAGCGTAAGATCTCAGAGACGATGATATTTTGTACAGTTTCGATTTAATTTTGTACGATCAGATAAGAGCAAAGATAAGATTTTATAAGATTTCATCATCCGATTGACTGACCTGAGGCGGTGAGTTTGTCTGTCATATACAATTGTATACAGTGACAATGCCGCATCGCATATGATAACGTGTGAGATAAAGTTTCCGTGTTAATACAGATAACTATATCCGTGGATGTGGAAATGTTCGAAATATTAACATGGCTCACTCATTTATAGTTTTCCGATATGAAATCAAAAGAAATGAAAAGCACGATCATCAAATATATTATTGAAGTTTTAAATGTCATCTTTCGTGATGATCAATGTCATACCTGACTGTTTTTCTGTGAGAGACAACTTTAATCATCTCTACCTAGAATACCATAGACAAACAAATATCTCTTCAGAAAGATATTTCTTCCCTTCCACAATTCTTGTTCAACACACATTGCACATTGACTCATTTGATCTTTCTCCATCTGATTACTTGGTGAATTCCTTCATCATTTTTTTTAGAATAGTGAATCATTGAACAGTTCTTTTTCTTATTTCTCTTGACTACTTCTTTTTTGTTTACTCTAAAAATAGAACTGTTTGATTTGACATTTGATGAGTTCTTATGTAGTCAATGAATATTTCAAAAGCTGAACATCGCTGCTTTTCGTTGATCGAAAAAATATCACGTCTGCGTTACATAGAGTTTGCATCTTTGGCGACGAATCATCAACACATTCGATTTTGGGAGTGAAGATGAAAACAATATGTTGAGTTTTGAATGAAATACTACTAAAAAAAGGCCTCGAATTTCAAGTCTTTTCCAACTGTCGAACGTTCATATATCTCTTTTCAATTTCTAATTTGAAGATCATTTAAACAGCTGATAGTTATTCACCTATGTATCTAGCATCGGTCGAGAACTGATCTTTTTCAGTTATGATGACTGAAAGTTCATTTGCATCCAATGCAGCAGAAATTGTGTTTGAAAGAGTTGAAAGAAAATCACAAGATCATCTGAGATTTTCAAAATCTCTTCAGTGAATTTCAACAATGACATAAATCTAAAATCGAAGCTCGACCAAGGGGGAAACGACATATTCACGTACTTTTTGGACTCCATATACTCCCTGGGCTTCCATTGTACTTCGTATACTCCATGTGTTCTAGGAGTACGGAAGTGCATCGTTTCCACCTTGAACTCGAGTCTCTTCACGGTCAACTAACATTCTTTAAAAAGTAAAGAAATGCATCGTATTAAGTCTTTGGCGTAAGTTTTTCTTTGTTTAGTACGCCACTGCTCTTGACTTTTTCGAAAATGAATATTTGTGTCAAGTATTTCAAAAGATTTGTCACATTAGTGAGACTTGAAATCATTAGGGAAAGTTGGCAATGTTTTTCTGAGCTATTTTTTCTCATAGCAAATATTCATGTATTTAATTTAATGAGAATTGAAGTAGATGAAATTTCCTCAAATATTTGTTAAGGTGTCAATTGTTTATTCTTCGTGAAGTATTTCTTATTCCGTCATTGGAACCATATCCATCGTTCTCAACTTGTATTTCGTTTTCACGACAATGTTTACGAAATTCAATTGACTTTCTTTCTTTAAAAAACAATTTACGAGAAACGATCGCTTGAATCAAAGTCATAAAAATATCGCGTAGAAAGTATTTAGAGTGACATGCCAATTCAGTAAAACTTTTTTTCTTTCTCTATCTTTCTATTGAATTTTTCTATTTAAAATATTGCATTTCATCGACGTACGTTAACTCTGTGTCAATAGACGGAATTGTTTTTTGTTTTAGCATCATTTCGATACAATGCAAATGTGAATGCAAATGTAAAATGGATACAGGATGGTATTACTGTCGCTGGAGGAAATGGACGAGGTAGTGAAACGAATCAATTCAACGATCCATGTGGCTTGTGTATTGATGACGATCAAACTGTCTACGTTGCAGACTACTCTAATCATCGTATTGTGGAATGGAAATGTGATGCAATGACTGCTCGAGTTGTAGCCGGTGGAAACGGAAAAGAAAATGATTCTGATCAATTGACTGGCCCGACCGATGTGATTATTGATAAAGGAAGAGATAGTTTCATCATTTGTGATTATGGCAATAAAGGAATTGTTCGATGGCCTCGCCAAAATGGTAGCAATGGAGAGACGATCATCTCAAATGTTGGATGTCATGGTTTGACAATGGACGATGATGGATCTCTCTATGTTGTTGATTTTGATAAGCATGAAGTCAGACGATATCGAATGGGAGAAAATCAGGGAACAGTGGTTGCAGGTGGAAATGGATCAGGAAATCGTCTCGATCAATTGACGTATCCGAGATACGTCTTCGTCGATCGAGAATATTCAGTTTACGTATCGGATACAAGTAATCACCGTGTGATGAAGTGGATGAAAGGTGCGAAACAAGGCATTGTTGTGGCTGGTGGTCAAGGTGAAGGAAATTGCCTTACAGAATTATCAAAGCCTTATGGAGTTGTTGTGGATCAGTCAGGTGCTGTTTATGTGGCTGATTATTCGAATAATCGAATAGTACGTTGGATTCAAGAAGCCTCACAGGGAAATATCATTGTTGGAGGAAATGGTCAAGGAAATCAATCAAATCAACTCTATGGTCCCACGGATTTGTCATTTGATCGAGAAGGCAATCTCTTCGTGGTTGATAACGGAAATAAACGATTACAAAAGTTCAACATTGATTGGAGTTGAGAATTTCTAAAAAAATGAAGGTACTTTAAGCGTTCTCACCATTATCTTGAGCATGCCATCAAACAATAAAATCTTTTCGAATCGAATCATCATGAATCAAATAGAATAAACTTATCGTCTGTCAAGTTCATTTGGAGAATTCTGTTTCAGATGTTTTGATACTTTCTAAACATTCTAATTTATCATTGAGCTAAAACACTATGCCCATCACATTAGAAAATTGATGACTTGAGAAATTTGTTTGCAACATAGATGAATTATCGAAGATGACTTGAACATCAATCCATCGAACAGTTGAAATTCTCGATATACAGTGAATCATCATATAAAAGTAAAGTCCAATGATATAAAACTTGTTCGTATTTCTTGTCCCTTCACAAAAATGAACTGTATCGTTGCAAAGTATGAAAATCATGCACAAAAAGGAAATGTATTGTGTTGAAATGTTGATTGTTAAGAAATAAGAGAAAAGATAATGTATTGGCGACTGTAATTAGGGATTTGAACGACAATGATATAAAAAATATTGTGTCGAATATTCGTCAAGAAAGCGACAAAAACGCTATCCTTATCACAAGAATCAAACATTAGGTTACATTGTGACTCGACGAGCGATTTGTTGTATTCGATTATTAGTCAGATGTCTTTATTTTTTGTCTGGTATCTGAGCACAGATTGATCAAGATTGATTCGTATCGGTCGTTCATTTCGATAACTCCGGTTATCAGAGCGATCCGTTCACCACTATAGAGTGCGACAAATAGTTGAAGATCTGGCTGCATAACCAAGAACAATGTCAAATATCTGAGTAATAGCCAAATTTTATTCGATCTTACTTCCATCAATAGCTTTTCTCTCTCAAACATGGTGATCAATGATGGTCCGATGCAATGAAAAAAGTCGCTTTCGCATTTCTACCTTATGAAACACCGAAGACACTACAAATCCATTGACAAGGAAGAATATTTTTTAAATGGTTTCTCGTATTCAAAATGAAACTTTCTATGCTTCAAGCCTTATAATGAAATAAGAAGAGAAATCCAAATGAAAATTGAAGAGATTATTCATCAGTGCATGGTGAAATATTATAGCTTGTTTTGCTGACGTCGAACCGCAATGATGACAATGAAACTAGAAATGACTAAATAATTTTATGACGATCAGAATTTCAACTTAATGAAAGTTCGAGTACATCGCGTAAGATGATTGTGATCAACACGAAAATTTTCAATTCTCAGAGAAATATTCGTTTGAAAGCATCATAATGGAAAAGTGAGAGAAGAAGAAAGTGTTGACATTTTTTCCGTTCAAGATAAAAATATGAACCGAGATGATATAGCAAAGCGGCAACAAAAAGACAGAACGAGAGAAAGCAGTCGGAATTTGGGTGGCACTGATGATGGGAAAGCAATGGCTGCGAGATGTGGCTAACGACTTCATGCCATACAATATTATCAAATTGCATAATCCAGATCGATTTGAGCTCGGTTTTAATTCGACATTTTTGAATGAATATCGAACAGAATTTGTAGAAAGTTGGATCTGATATATAAAACAAAATTTGTCAGCGATCGAAACCATTGTTGTATTAGCCAGACTTTCAAAAGTATCGAGGAAAAAATCGTGCATTGTCAACAGTATGGCGTAATCTATGATTCTAGTAGACGAAATATTTATTCGATGCATCCTGAAGTTCCCTTTATGATGTGACAGAAAAGTCGAATATCATTTTTAACAAGTCCTTCGTGTCCGATCAAGTCAGACGATAACTGACGATTAATAAGAAATGGATAATTGACCCGCTTAGCGAACAAGACTTTGCCGAATATTTTAACAATACAGCAAAATCATTTCTTGATACGAGAACTTGTCAAATGATCAGTACAGATGTTAAGAAAAATTGATTTCTATTGAAATCGAAACAACTAAATCCATGCCTAGCTCAATAATATTTATCCATAGTGACCATATCGATACAATTCTTTTTCAACTTTTCGTGAAAGTTCTCGAAAATTCCCAAATGCGTTCAACAGATTTCAGAAAAGTTTCCAATGATTGTTTGACATGGACGATAAGAGAAATAAAGAGGAATTTTGTGAATTACAATATCATTATGAAAACAAGATGCAATTGTGTTCATAGGAAGAAATTCACTAAACGAGACACAAAGTTTTTATGTATTCGGAAAATAAAAAAAAGTCAGAGAAAAAAATTAATATTGTTTCGGTATTTAGTGAAAAATGATTCATCGAAATTAGGAAGAAATGCAAGACAAAAATCTTCGTGGTCGATTGTTAGTGTTGTCCATGTTTCTGATCGAAGAGAAATGAACAAGGATTAGTGTGTCGTCATCTGATTGCATCGGTGAATGTTTCACATTGATTGTCAACTATATATCAAATTTAGTTGCTACATGATGAGGAGTCACATATTCAAGAATGTATACCGTCTGTTAGTGCTGAATTGCAACAACAATTAGTTTTGAGTCGAGTTGAAGATTCTGATTGAAATGTTAATCGATGTTGATTTTTCATCATTATTAAAAGCTTATTGTTTTATAGATGTTGACGAACATGATAGAATAAATTTAATCAATCAAGATCTTATTGAAAGAATATGCCGTAAACATCATCGTCGAATTTTTGATCTATTTGGAAAATGTAAATTGACTCTTGTTTGGATTTTATTAAATGTAATTCATAGATATCCATTAATATAAAAGAAAATGATCAGCTAACTTGAGGAACATTCGAGAAATTTTCGTTATATTTACTGCTTTTCTCTGTTTCATTACTCAAAGTCTTCATCTCATTTTTCTAACTTAGTCAAGTTTTCTTCTACAACTTTCTTGTGCGATAAGATTTTTCTCTTATATCAGTTCGCTTGAAATGTTATATTTTCCAATTAGCATTTATTAGCATCGTTCAATAGGAAATTTTGTGTGCATAGTTTGGGTTAAATACAAATCTGACAAATATTGTTTTTGAATTGATTCTTTTGTTAACATCTTTTTTTGTATCATTTGTAGTCATAAGATATTTGCTCGATCTTCTATGTGCGTCGTTCATTGTCACCTATGATTCCATCTGATATTGTTTACAACCTGATCGTTGTCTTCTCTGATGAGAAGTATGTCTTTTCTTTTTCCTTCGACTCAATCAATCAATATAACATTAGTGTAGTTAAGAGACAGACATCTAGAAAACTTAGCCTTGACATGATCAACTTGAGTTTCTGATAGATCTTTGGTTGCTAGCATGGCTGTTGCGAGAGAAGGAGAACATTCCTCCTCATCGTTTCTTGCGAAATTGAAACTTACCAGGTCAATACCAGTAATAAGTGTTTAGGAACTATTGCACTAAATCGAAAACACAAAAAAAAGCCGAGAACTGCTAGCTACTTATGGCATTTATTTAGTGAAGCGCTTCTATTTAACACTGCTGTGTCCAATATCACCACATTAATTGATACTTTTTTCTTCAAATGACACAATTTCTGAGTAAAAGTCAAATGGAAACGAAAAGATCGCTCGACATTTTCTATTGGCTAAACATGTTTTCAGCATAATATGTACCAGATTAAAATATGCAACATGATGAAACTAATTTCATTATTTGTGACCGAATCGACGGTGCAACATAACACAAAGTTTGTCACAATGTGTGATGGAAAGGGGTACTTCTTAACTGCGACCAAAATTCCATTCCTCAGCCACACTATCGGTCTTCTAATTAGTTTGATCTTTGGTTGCAATTAAGAAGCTACAAATCAATATTTTATCGTTTTTTCTTTTCAAGATAGATCCATGGAAGATTCATTTAATTAATTATATTTTGTTTCAGATGATTATTTCTCATGTAGCGATTAGGATATGGCGTTGTTCGTATCATTTTCTTAATAGACACATGTATTCTGATAATTTGAATGGATTAGCTTGAATCCGTTCTATTACTTCGTTATGTTCTCTTTTTCCCTGTAATGTATTTTCTGAATTGTCTCAAAATATTTTGATTTGAAATTTGAATTTCGGACATTTTTATTTACCGAATTTCAAATCTGTTTGATCATTTTCTTTTTAGATGTAACTTGTGGGTTTTATATGATTTCTGAAATGACATTTTCGAAGAGCATTGTCGAACATATTGATAATTATTTTTGATATCATTTTTCTCAGCTTTAATAGAGAAGATGGTACTTTTCTTTATTGGATTCTCTTCCAAGTTTAAAGTTTCGATGGTTGTTCGAAAATTCTCTCGACACTCATTTGCTTGACCTAAGGTTGTCGAACAAAATACTACACATTAGAACTTTTGGTTTTCACTATAAAAAAATTATATTTTTCGAAAAGATTAGAGGAAGTGTTGCCATTACTAAAACCCTTCAAATCATGTGATGACCTCTACTGCTAGGATGAAATTGCGTCGTGTTAGTTTTATTACGTTATCGCCTTTGAATAACATTTTTTTATTAGTATGAGTCAGTCGTAGAAGAATTCTACCTCGACAAGGCAATTCTTTCAGCATTTTTTGTATTACAGACGCACAAGCTTTTTTTATTTCTTTTCTTTTTCGTTGGAAGAAAAACGTGAGTTTCATTTGATTTTTTTTATTTGCACAACCCGTCACTTCTCGCAACATGTCTTTCTAACGAAGCAACAAAACAAATATTTCATCGAATTATGAGTAAGAAATTTTTATATAGAAATAGTTGAATCTATTGAAGTCGCTCATCATCTGTTGCTTGGATGAACCATTTATGTTAATTTAAAATCAAATTAAAATTTAATAATTGATCTTTAAGAGAGGATCCATGAGAAAGGTGGGAATCACCGCAGTCTATGACGTGCTAGTCAAAATTTTTATTTTTTTATTTGCGTTCGAAAGGCCATCGTCTGAAATCATCAAACCCACATTTTTAATTCATTTAGATACGCTATAGTCAAGTTAGCCAATACCGGCTTTTGAGTACTGCCAACCTATTACCAAGAGATGAGTCAAAAATCGCCCTATAGATGTTTATTAGGATGATGGTTCAACAAGTGAGAAAAATTTTTCGTGCAATGTACTTAAAGAAAGAGCATTAATAGCCGGAAAAAAAGCTATTTGAATTACTACACATCATATATTTAATGGGATTTTGTAGTCCAACATGAGTGAGAAAAGCCACAACTTATGAGTTCAGCATGGTCAGTGTTTGATAATATATCTGCTGGCAACGTTTTTTAAAGTCAAAAGACACTCAGCTGAATTTTAATATATTATGTAAGATTTTAATAATTCATGAGAAGAATTTCATGGAATCTTGAGGTTTTGTAGTCAATTTCATGCAATGTTTAGCAAATTTTGTGCAGTGGAAGAATTTATTTATTTTTTGAGGAATTTTCGCTCTTGTTCGATCATTTTCAACTTTCAATTCACAAGACTATAACCGATGTTACATGACAAAGAGAAACATATGCAAAAATGTTAATATCTACAACTCTACATCAATATCAATTACATCATAAACTTAACTTCATAAACGATGGTAACTTATTGACACAATCATAAATACACCTGGTGGTTATATTACTCAAGCTTTGTATGCTACTTATATGTATATTAATAATTCATGAGAAGAATTTCATGGAATCTTGAGGTTCTGTAGTCAATTTCATGCAATGTTTAGCAAATTTTGTGTAGTGGAAGAATTTATTTATTTTTCAGGAATTTTCGATCTTGTTCGATCATTTTCTGGGTTTGCTGTGTGGCTGGTTGGGTAATGTTGCTAGTGGAATGGGGAAGGGGATTATAGGTTTCGGATAGTTGAGTTCGGTGACGAATGTTGTTTGATGTTCTTTTTTTTTTGATCTGAGTATTCTGGCTGTTTTTGTTTCCCGTAACCTGTAAATGTGGGTTGGTCGAGAGTAAGCTTTTTTTTGCTGGATATTTGAGTGCTTCATCCGTGATGGTTTATGTTTGGATGAGGTAGGTGTTTAGGAGCAAGTTGTATATTGGGTAGTATGCTTGTGGTTAGTTACGGAGAGTAACATTCGTTGACCGGTATGGAAGTGAGATTTGAAGGTGTGCTCTTTGGGGTATGGATAGAGATTTTCTGCAGGCATGTTAGATGATGGAGATCATTGTTATTATGAGTAATGAATTCAGCTTACTTTTTTCACGCGGTTTTATCTTTATTTTATAATGTGGGTGCTTTAAATGTAATGAATAGATGTCAAGGGGGAAACGGCGGATTCTGGATTTTTGGGATTTTTGAGATTTTTTGGGATTTTTTGTAATTTCTGGGATTTTTTGGATTTTGATAATCCCAAAATCCAACACCAATATCCTGTTGAAGATACAGAAATTTCGAGCTGAAACTTTGTCCATATGTAGGCTTCGTGGTTCTTAAAATATTCTAGAAGT
>CAJNSZ010002898.1:0-13101 GCA_905329745.1 Rotaria sp. Silwood2
TAGAAATCAAGAAAGAAAGACCTATGAAATAAGATTGTTCTTCCTATTGCAATGATTTTTTTTTTTGGTTTAAAATTGAGAAAAAATCAAAACATACAGCTATTTTCTCATTGATAAAGTCTGTTTATTTCTAGATTTATTATATAAAAATGATACAATGAAAAATAAGTGCAAGAGCACACTATCTAATTGGTTTTGCAAAAAAATTCACACTACCTCGGAAGACATCATTTAGATATCGTCACCATCTCGTTAAAAATCTAGATTCACCACTGAATAATTGAGTATTAACTGACAAGAAATCAGATAAGAAAATTTCCAAAAACTAATCCAGAAAGTCAAAAACTTTCAAAAATCGAGTATCTATTTTTATTTTACGTTCTCATAACTATCAGAAAAAGAAATGCAACAGTATGATTCATGCTCTTGGAAATTAAAAATCATTTGAAATGAATATGTTTGTATTAGAATTCCATATAGAAGAATTTTCCTAAATATTGAGAAAATTAAAGTCATTCGTTTCTTTTATTGAACAAATTGTTCAATGAGATGTCGCTATCAATAACATTGAGCACTAGTCACCTTGTTCATATATTTCATTGGCTACAATATTCCAAGGACTTTTTATCAAGTGATTCTAATCCTGTCATTATTGTGTTTTTTTAAGTGCTCGCATCTATTTAGCTCGTGCAATTTATATTCCGAATAAAAGACAAATGTCTCTTGTCACCCGATATGTTTCTCGTCTCGTGTTATCAACAATCCGAACGGTTTATGAATATTTAAAAAGAAAATTAATAAAAATTAGCTTTTTTACTTCTATAGAATAGTTTTCCTGGTGTGCAATCAAAATGTCATGCATCAACACAAACAACTGTATGTTTCGTATGATTTTATGTTGTAATATGTATATTCTATTCATGATTAATACAGGATTTAAAAGAAGTTTTACGAGATGTGATACCCAAAGAACAAAAACGTGTATCTGCATTTAAGGCTCAATATAAAGATACATCAATTGGGCAAGTGACAATTGATATGGTAATTAAAAAAGAAATTTTCTTTCATATTTAATTATAGATAAAATATATCATGCTTAGATTTATGGTGGTATGCGTGGTATTAAAGGTCTTGTCTATGAAACATCTCTATTAGATCCAAATGAAGGCATCCGTTTTCGTGGAAAAACCATAACAGAATGTCAAAAAGAATTACCAAAAGCTAAAGGTGGTGAAGAACCATTACCTGAAGGTCTCTTTTGGCTTTTAGTTACATCACAAATACCAACTAAAGAACAAGTAATTATTTATATAAATAAAAACAAAACAAAAATGAAGAAAAAATTTAATAAATTTTTAGGTCGAATGGGTAACATGCGAATGGAATAAGCGGGCTGAAATTCCTAAACATGTTGTAACGATGTTGAATAGTTTACCAGCACAACTTCATCCAATGTCACAATTTAGTGCTGCTATTACAGTTCTTAATCTTGATTCAAAATTTGCCAAAGCTTATTCAGATAATGTACCAAAATCGAAATATTGGGAGGTTAGTTACTTATTTTTCTAGTATTTGTAAGAAAGAAAAGTCTTTTAGGTTTATGAGATGTATTACGACTGAGAAATGTCAATGACAAGGAAGTCTTTTTTTAGACCCTTTGACGCTATTATGATCTATCGACCTTGAAAATCCATATATTTTTCTTGAGTCTTTATTAGAAATGTGCAGTTTTAGTTTACTACCTATCGAGTCAGCGTAGTTAGAGCACATTTACATCAGTGTTCAGTGAAGCATTGGAACACGTCACTTTAAAAAGAGGCATATTCTAATAGAGTTCCTGTCTTAATCTTGCAGCGAACGCGGATGTCAATGTAATGAGTGAATCCTGTGTGAGTGATTCACTATTCATTATTTACATGAATAACACAATACCAAGTCATTCTTCGGAAATTCCGGACAGGAAGATAGAAGGAGACCTTTTAAGAAGAGATGATATAGACTTTTCAACGGTTGAATTCAGCTCTTTTTTTTTATGCACACATTATTAGATCGTTTATGAGACGAATTGTTTATCAACGATTCAGTGACTTCTCTCAACTCGATGATTCAAAATATAGATTTCTATGCATATGAACAACATCTCTGACAGATTACATACAGAAATGATTTGTTTTTATATATAATAAATATAATGTTTTGTTGATAGTATATTTATGAAGATGCAATGGATTTAATTGCTAAATTACCAACAATTGCTGCTATTATTTATCGAAATTTATATCGTGATGGTACAGCTGTTGGTATTATTGATCCAAAAAAAGATTGGTCATGGAATTTTGCAACTATGTTAGGTTATGATAATAAAAAATTCGTTGAATTACTTCGTCTTTATTTAACTATTCATAGGTAAATACAATTCAAGATTCAAATAAAAATTCAAATGTTTGTTTTTCTTTTAATATAGTGATCATGAAGGTGGTAATGTTAGTGCACATGCAAGTCATCTTGTTGGTAGTGCACTTTCTGATCCATATTTATCATTTGCTGCTGCTATGAATGGTCTTGCTGGACCACTTCATGGTCTTGCTAATCAAGAAGTTTTGGTTTGGATAACAAAATTAGTGGAAAAATTAGGTGAAACACCAACTGATGATCAAATAAAACAATATGTTAAAGATACACTTAAAACAAGTGTTGTACCAGGTTTTGGTCATGCTGTTTTACGTAAAACTGATCCACGTTATACGTGTCAACGTGATTTTGCTCTTAAACATTTGCCAAATGATAATATGTTTAAAATTGTATCACAACTTTATAAAGTTGTACCACAAATACTTGGTGAACATGCTAAAATTAAAAATCCATGGCCGAATGTTGATGCACATTCAGGTGTTCTTCTTCAAGTAAATAAAATTTCGTTTTAATTATATATATATATATTTGTTATCACCATTTCTTTTGTTTTGTATCTGTTTTAGCATTATGGTATGAAAGAAATGAATTATTATACTGTTTTATTTGGTGTTTCAAGAGCACTTGGTGTACTTGCACAAATGATATGGTCTCGAGCATTAGGTTTTCCATTAGAACGACCAAAATCGTTGTCAACTGATGCTCTTATGGCTATAGTAGCTGGACAAAAAAAGTGTGATAGTGATGCAAAAGAAAAAGCTAAAGTATCGGCTTAAATAATCAGATTGAATATGAATGACAAACTCCAAATATATGTGGTATTATTTAGATGATCAATAAATATTTATTTATTTATGTATTTTTTTGTGCTTGTGTCTGTTTCTTTTTATTTGTTCTCCTTTACCTAATGCAATGACATAAATTGTAATGAGAATAACTAGCTTCGTTGTTGTCGTAATACTATTATTTTAGATGCAATAAAGGAAAAGAAAAACAAAGAATAGAAAATTAATTGTAATATTTCATTTGATTGTAAAAGAATATTTCCAAGGAAAATCGATCTTTGGATTTTTTTTTGTAATACAAAACTAAGAAATCAAAAACGTGTTTTTTCACGTAGCATTAATTCTTGGTTGTTGTTTATTAAACAAATATTTACTTATGATTTTTGTTAGTAGCTTACATTCATTTTATATATATTTACTAATGTATCATTGGACTCAAGTTTCTTGTTTTGTCAATAGTAAATCGAGAGTGAACAAACGCGTGCTTCTTAACTATACTATTAAGTGTATTTAGCAATCACATATTCACTAGAGAATATTGACTTTCAAATAGCATTACTGAATTAAATGTAGAAGAAACGAAGATAGTTCTGTGAAGTCATATTCATTTAAGGATTCCATTCATCCTCTAAAATTGATCTAGAACTCAATTAGAAATGTGCGAGAGACCATAGGGAAAAGAAATTGCTGAGACTGAGACTGGTACTACGAGAAAAAAGTTAGTTCAATCGAAACCAAAGATTATAGTTAAATATTCTATAATTTTAAGCGCATCATTTTATAAATCATACCAATCAGACGCTTATTTAAGAGAGATAACCAATAAAAAGTGCTAGTCGTCGATTCAATAAATAAAAAAAAAAGTGTTGAAAAATGCTGTTAGATGTAATACTAATAAATTGTTGAATAGTTCTCTCTAGGCACGGATTGATAAAAAAAAAAAGATTCCAAATACATTTAAGTCTCATGGTATTTTCAAACCCATTCGATGATTTTCTCGAATAATATTCATCAAACAAGGCTCAACAATAGCTCATTTGACAACCCAAAACTCTCTGTGGACTATTATTCTATATATATAATTTTCTTTTTAATTGAAAAAACATGTCAGCCTGCAGTGCATGACAGATTTTTTTCTTATTAAATTGTCAACTTTTATTCAGAGAAAAAAAGATGACAAGTATAATAACTCAAAAAAAACTGTTCATTTAATTATAGAAGTGCTTTTTTTTAATACAATAATAACGCAACTTAATTGAAAAAAAAACGAGCCTGCAGCTACACTTGCTCTTTCGAACAAAAAAAAAAGCAATTTACTACAATGAAGCTCCTTTGAGAATTCTAGGATACGCAAATCAGAGGAAAATACACAGAGAAAAACTGAAAAATGTGTACTCTTCAAATAGAAGATGACAGCAATCATTGAAAGTTTTTGGAAAAAAACGATTCGTCAAATAAAAACTTTCATGATTTGTGAAAGATCCTACTTTAATCAATGTTCCCATAGATTTATCTTAATTTCGATGAAAAGGTATTTTTCTGAAAGAGAACTTCAATCACAATTCACCCAATGTTATAATACATGCTATTTAGCCGCCAATATTGCTTTACAAGAGCAATATAATACAAGTTAAATGCTAAATTATGAGCATGCATCGAAAAAAAGAACGACTAAAATGATATTTTTCTATTTAACATTACACATTTATTTTAGGATATCTTTGTGTAGACTACAAGGCTTTAGAAGTTTTGAGAAAAATACTTTGAATGCGCTTATGAAAACATCATTATCATAGAAAGAAAAAGAAAGGAAGGCATCATTATTCATAATCACATAGTTGAACAAATTTTGACAACATCAATAACAACTTGATTTTTACAATTTCCAAACGATTCATTAGGTTCAACAAGAATAACATTAGTATTTGTTAAATCAATTTTCCATTTTAATACTCTATTAACAGTTATATTATAATTTTGTTGTGGATATTGTATTGATGATGTATAAATTTCAGTAAACTATTTAATTGCTGAATTAATATAATACGATAAATAGAATTAATGTTGACTAGCTATATATTGCATTGCAAGAGATTTACCAGTGACTATACAAATATAAATACGTAATAAACGTTTTATTGTTGGCACATAACCAAAAACATCACCCTAAAAAGTCCATGATTCTTAAAATTCATCAGCAGTATCTAAACCCCAATTAAGTTGTTCATTACATATTAGTGAACCATCAAAACCACCCAATTGAGCAAAATCAATTTCTACGGAATGACATATTGCTGGTTCTTCAACATCATCACAAAAGAATCGATCAAAAAAATGGTATTGTAACATTGTTTAGAACTGACATATGAGATAAAATTATACAATGACAATGATAAAAAAGAACACTTCGATTACGATAATCATCAAATTAGAATTTATTATAAACGTTTTCGTTTGTTTTTGTTCAAAATTTGAACATACCAATCACCCGAAGTTACTGGTTCATAGAAAGTTAATATATCATTATCGACTGAACGAATAGATTTAGCTATTTTTTTGAAGAATGGTTGTAAACGTTTAGCACTAGCAATACTTGATAGAAGTAAGGCCGAATTGACAAAATAATTTCCTGCTCAAGGTTCATTGATTATTTTGTAACTTCACATAAATAAATAACGCAAAACATTAAAAAAATACGCTGGCGTTTTTTAAAAAATAAAATGATTATATTTTTTATACTAATATTCTCTGGTCCTATGTGAAAACGGTTTGAATGGTATGGAATTAGCCGAAAAAAAATATCGAAAAGTTAGACGATCTCTCAACTAGGCCATTTACAATTGGATTAGTGGGGATGAACATTTGAATCAAATATAAAATAAAAATTTTAATACAACAATAGAGACATATTCATTTGTTACTAATTAAATAAAAAATGCGACATAAACGAATAAATGAAAATTATAATAATTTATATAGTTGATAGGTGCTCTCTAAAATTTTATTATTTCAAAATTTTTTTTATTTAGGATTTCTATTCTACTAAATTATGAACTTCATTTAAAATTTTTACACTGAAGAAACATATTTATATTGTCATATGTATCTTCGATATATAAAATCTTTCCTCCAAATGATAATGTATACAATGCATGCCATACAAAATAGTCGTCTATTCAACTATATTAATCTGCCATACACATTGATTTAATCGTTCCATAAGCTTTCGAGTAAATCATTCTTTCTCTCAATGAACTTTGACATATACTATTGAGTTTCGTCAACACTTTGAATTCAATTAGTTCATACTTTTCTATGTTCATGCTATTTTGAATCTGCTAGATTAATAATACCATCGCCCTATTGATTGGCACCTACAATAAGACCCTTTTGCTGTGTTAAATATCAAAACTTGCAATATTTATGCTAGTTCGAATTTCCAGTAAAAGCCATAAATTCATAGAATGCTTTAGAAGATTCTAGAAACTTCCAGAATGATCTAAGCACTATTTTTATAGATGCACCTTTTTCCGTTGCTAGAAAAACGTACCCGATTACCATTGACGTTACAAGAAAAACGTGAATATATGGGTGTATATGTTGTGGAAGAAATATCCATACCCACATCCTCAAGTAAAAGGTGCATTTACTAAGTTACATGAACTTAATAATTAAATAAAATCAGATAACGATCGACAACAACAGTCGAAAATCAGTATATCATTATCTATTCATATTTTCAATATAAATAAAAGTGGTGAACGACAATCAATTACTGTTTTAAGTGGTCAATTTATTCATTCACAATTATTAATCGATTTTCTTTGACAATTACGTTTGAATAACAGCAAGAAGAAAAAAAATCTATTCATTAAAAAGACTTTTGTAAAAGAAAGAAAGAAAAAAAAGAGTATTGTATCCAACTAATAATGAGTTTTCTCGGTAGCTACTATCGATCCTTCTGAATATTTTTTTCCCGCTAAATTTAGCTGAACATGTTCATAAATTTAAAATTTATTATGTAAATATTGAATCATATGCCTTAGTGTAGTAAAGTTACCTAAATCAGAATCAGAAATTTTTCGTCCAAAATTGATCTTCACATGGTTCAATTATTTCAACAGTAACTAATAAATAAAGACCAAAATATCTTGACTAAATCCTCAATTTAATTGAATTGAAATTGAATCTATTTTATGGAAAAATTGAAATATACGTATAACTCGACTTTCAATTATTCCATATGTATAATGAACATGAGATTGACTACAGGACACATCATTTGGAATTAATTCAATTTCTCTCTCAAATCGGTGAAACATATTTTTAATGACAATAGATTAAATATTAACGCTGACTTGATCAATGATCATCTTCGTATTAAAAGACGCCTTGTTAATCAAACCCACGTCTATCTATAATAAATTTTTCTATTTCGAAATATAGATAGTTACATCTTACACCATTGGTATTAACTCGTTTATGTGTTAGTGTATTCGTTCTCTCATCCAGCGTCGTATCTTCCATTGTCCTCATCTTTTAATAATCTGACTATACTCATGTATGCATGATGTATTTATATTTATATCCCCTGTTTTAGATAGAATAGTAAACCATAGAAAGTAGTGATACTGTTTCGAATGATTATTCTAAATTTGAACTTTGTCTTTGTGAAAAAACTTACAGTAGTGTCATGAATGTATGCTTTTATACTGCTTTGTTTCAGACTTTGAATATTAAATAAAAGAATAAATCATTTCAAAACGAAAAACACAGCTGATAATTCGAGTACGAAGTTACGAATCATTTATTCGACCAATGAATAAAATGAATTTTGATTTTTGAAAAATACAACAGTAGTTTTAGACAATATCTAAAGACAATTCATTCCTTTTTGTTCGCTTTCACAGATATTATAGAAAATTGTTCATTATTAGATGATATGGACGAAGACGTAAACAAACAGAACGGTTTTTCTTATGAAGAAGTGAATTTTCTCTCTTGGCTCGATCCCATGTCCTTTTTAGACGATTTCTTATGGAACAATATATCCGAAAAACTAATCGAAAATTCAAAAAAACACAATTTTATTGTAAGTGTCGCGCTCGTGTTGTTAAATGTTTCTTTTGTTTTTTTCCATTTGACAATAATAAAGACATTTATTTAATATCATCCAAAATAAAACTCTTTGATATAAAATACTGATATGTGAGGTCCTTTGAAAAAACTATCATTAATAATTGTTTTTATACTTTTATAGCAAATGAAATCAAGTCGATTATCAAAATGCAAAAAGTTTGTTCAAAAAAAAAAAATATTTATTGATCTTATAAATTGTACATCTTCGTGTATTCAAGATGTAAATTTTGATCAAAAATAAAGAAAAATTCAATGGTAAAAGAAAAAAGAAATCAACTTTCTTAGTGGAATGCTTCAGTTGATTATCATTGATTCATTAGATGTTCAATGATGAAATGAATACTTTTCTTAACCTCAACATGTAATTATTCTGTTATATTTTGTGCTTTGTCGATATCTCTTTTCGTATGATAATTATTTGTTATTCTTTAATCCAAGTCATCCGCACTCTCATTTATCCGAACCCTGGACATTCCTTATTCTTTTCAAAAGTTTACTATGGCGATTTTGCTAACACTTCGTACATAAATATACGAGATGAAATAAGCATAAAAGTCACCCACTTTGTGGGCTTTATCGATTCAATCGAAAGACTCTATTTTATTCTTACACAATGGATATAATGATCGAAGAGTGCTTGTCAAGCTCAGTGGTAGTGTGGCTAATACACGTAAACTTGTTTTTTTGGATATATTTTCATAATTGTACTTTACAAATTTTTATTATCCTGATAAAGCTTATTTATAAATAAACAGAAACCGATCGATTTAACAAGCATCTAGTCATTCAATGAAAAACCATCACAAATAACTATTTTGAGACATCAAATTGTTTCTCTAGTTTCTAGAAGCACGTTAGAGATCCATTCTCTACTTATTCGTTCTTTACTCATTGTATACTCACACATATACACCGGTATCACACTTTCATACTTTTCTGTCAAACATGCCAATTGAATCAAAATAATAATTATTTTTTCAAATCATGTAAAGCTACTCAAAAAATTTAAAAGCTAATCGAGTAAAAATAGTTGAAAGTTATGACTGACTGATAGTTATAATCCAGATATAACTATTTTAACTTTTTGTCGTTTTTCTCAACTATCAACTTACAAAGAAAAAAACACAGTTTTAACTCTCACACTGTCCTATTCGAATTATGGTTATAATTTGCGTAAGAATTTCATCTTTGGTTTTTTTTTGGGCATTTGTTGAATTCTCTACTGATTCGAATATTTCTTATATACATTCAAAGTGACAGTTTGCTCTTAAGTTATCTTTAGAATATAACAAAATGACAAGATGTGACAATGATCAATGAGAATTGTTCAAATTCATCACAACTGAATAATTTAAAATCGAATAAGAATGGGACGTGAAGAAATAAAAATGAAATAAAAGAAAAGATTTCTATGCTAACAGTCAATTATTACAAAGATTATACTTAAGACTATTTATAAAATTAGATCCATTGATAAGCGTCGAAATTGTCCGTTACAAGGTATGGTTTTTCGTGCAGGTTTAAGATGGTTCTAGTACAACATTATGCGAATTTATTATGTGTGTTAAAGTTGACATTGTTGTTTATTGAATGTCTTTTTCCTTTGAATGACTATAATCTCAGTTCAGTTAAATTCCGTTAGAATCGATGCCACATTCTTTTCTTCTCTCTTTTTTGATCGGTAGCAGTTGTGATAGAATGATCGATAATCAAGTGATGCTTTCTATTCTTTTTCTTTCTGGTTTTTATAGAAATATGCGCTGAGTACAATGAAAGACGAAAGTGACATTTTCAATTAGAAAAAAAAATCTATTTTACAAATCTTGTCTGAACTTTATAGCATTTCTTTCAAGTCTCAATCATGTTGATTTCTTGAAGAAGCTTGAAAAGATAATTCAAGATTCTGCATCTGAATGATCCTTTGAAGTTTTAGTCAGAACCCTGTTTTAAATTCTGGAGAGTTCTATTTGCAGAATACTTCATGGTCAAACAGGATCCTCTTCAGGATTTCTTCAAGCTCCTGCCTAGGTTATTTTGTTGACTGAGAATGTAGGTTTTAATCAGGATTCAGTCGCAATTCTATCCAGGATCTTGATAGAAATAAAAGACAGGTCATGGCAAGATCCTGTGAGGAGTTATAGCTAGATCAGACGAAGACCTGACCAAGAATAAAATAAGAGTGATTATAATTTTAAACTAATGAATTCTGCAAAGTTTCAATCAAGATTCTGCTTCATTTCCTAGCCGTTCATGCTATAACGGTCTTATCTTAAGTTGTCCAGGATCCTGCTTGATTCTTTTCAGACACAGGCATTTTGGCTTGTAACTAGACAATTCCATGCATGGTCAGAATCTTAATAGGAAAATAACAGAGTTCAGCTAAGATCTTTGTAGGCTTTTATTTCGAGTCCGTCCGAAATTTGATCATTAGAATCCCATCAAAACTTATGGTTGGCTTAGCGTATAAGTGTGGGTTACATCGAAGTCTCTATTCTATGTACATTCTCGCTTGTTCACCCACACCCTTATATATTCATACATTAGATAATTAGCAATTATTAAATAACAACACAAAAACTTATATGGTTTTTATTGATCTAGTTGATCATTGGTTTCACTGGACTCTTCGAAAATTTCATACTGTGTCACATACAATTATCAAACATGAAGAGAGAATGAAAATAGATCTCATTGAATAATTCGAGACTGTAACTAAAAACCCTTTCTCTTATTTTTATCTTTGAATAATGTCTAATGTAGTGCAAAATTTTCTGTATATGTTGACTGACGTGAATTTTCTTCTCTTTCTCATTCTAGACATTCATATCAAACATATGTGATTTGTATTGCTAATTTTGAAGATAGAAAGTCAAAAATAGATCATTCGTTCAAACGCAAACTGAAAATAATCAGTTCGACTCGATGAAATTCCATTGTATAATCCGTCAGACAATGTACCATTTGTTCACAGATAGCTCTCGAAAAAAAATTTTCTTTTTTTGAATTCGTCAAATCACATATTAAAGTTCTAAAAACAGCTGATAAAAAATAATGAATTACCATTTCTCAATTACTTTTCCATTTCGATTAGCTAACCAAAATACTGCTTGCCTCTGTATACTAATAACAATAAAATAGAGTTATGTTTCCTTGACATATGTATTGAAAATTGAAATTTTCTGTCGCAATAATCTTAAGAAATGAAGCTCAGCAAATGTTCGTTTCAAAATAAAACTAAAATTTCAAAATCAAAGGTTTGATGTATGAATGTAATAGTGTCGATGTGTCGTTCATGCAAGTCTTTTCTTCACTTACAACCATAACTTACATGCCCATAGTCTCGATGAATGTTACTTGTATTACAAGAGAAAAAGTATATTTAAATGATAGTAACCATTTAATCTTAATTACCCAGGCAGACAATAAACGGTCATAACTGCGTTTAAACGCGTTTATCACTGATTTTTTCCCTTTTAAATCGTTTTAACAGTTAATTTTCATGCATCCTGACCAAAATCGTTAAAAACGTCTCAATTCCGTGTTTTCTTTCGAAAAAACACGTTTTAACAGTATTTTTCCGTTTTGCTTTGATTATTAGAAGAAAAATAAATACTAAAAAAATCATAATTATTATTATTATATTCTGAGTGAGTAATGGTCATCCTCACTAACTAATTGTTGATCGATGGTATTTCGCACTACTCCCTCATTATTAGTGAGTGGTAAATCGTTAGTTTAACTATGCTGTGATACCTATCCGCAATTGAATATATCTAAATCATGTAACATTAGATTGTAAGTCATCGATCTCGTTACTTTCTTTTTCGTATAGCTTATAACTATAAAATAATTTAGAATTTAGGCGTTTCATTAAAAGTCTCAATAATCAGCCATTTCATATTTTATATATTTTTTCTTCGCCAATAGAAACACAGCTCATCATTCGTCTATTTTTCAAAATAATTTTTCTTTCGTTGTCTTTTCTGTTCGTCCAGTACGGGAAAAAAGAAAAAGAAAAGGTCAGTCTTCTATCACTCTCTCGTCCAATTATTCGTTCGTTCATTCTTCATTTTGAATTCATTTGCATTTTATTTCGTTCAGAATTGTTGCCTAACTGAGTGGATTACTTAACTTCTAATTTATACTGAGAAATAATGTTAGATTCACTAGCTACAATGCACATTCATTTTGTTTGTAAGACTGAAGATGTCCGAATTAGATAAAGCTCTTTCGTACGAAAAATTATTCAAAATAAGAGAGATAGTAGAGCACTATTACAATGTTAACAATCGCGAGTTTCTGTACAAAAATAATTTCATATTTACTAAGCTAGTATGGACATGATATATACGATATAGAGAGACACAACCAAAGGAGTCGCTCGTTAATGATTATCATTGCAGAATGTCATTAATTGTTCTTCAGTTAGAATATTTTATATAGAAAGCTCATTACGAGTACGTATATCAAATGAGACGTTTGAAACAGCTGAGTTTTCTATTAAATGAAAATGAAATCTCAAGTCATCGAAAGATAAATGAGTTTTTAAACAAATATCCTCACTAGGAAAAAATAGATAGTGATTCATGTGCATAAGTGTAGCTTAGTCAATTTCAAAATCAACTTAGAACATAATACAATTATGAGACTTCGTAGTGCATCGTTGTCGCTTCTAGTTATATCATATCTTTAAAATGCATTACTTTGAAATTTGATCCTAATAAAATTAAGTTTACCACTGGAAATCAAAAACAATATATGTTTA
>CAJNSZ010002899.1:0-13098 GCA_905329745.1 Rotaria sp. Silwood2
GGTTGATACAACGTGATTAGAGAAATCATATCATATGTGTTTTATTTTGATTAAAGATCATTTTCATGAAGAAATTTAACACTTTCTAAAATTTACTACAATTTTACATATAAACGGCAGAATTAGAAAAAAAAATTACATTGACCGGCAAACTTAAATCCAGAGCAGAATAAGATAAAATTTTACCCCTCTGCTATTTTCCCTGTTATTGTATTATAACAGCTGAACATTTTTTAAGGAATTTTACATCAATCGATAGAGAAATGTTTGCTCTATCCCGGAAAAAAATTCATCTCGATATATCACTCTGAACAGAAGTTATTAATATTTTTCTGAAGATGTTTTTTTTCCGGCAGAATTAGGTCCATTGGCTCTATATCAATAGGAAAATTTTTAATAATTTTTTTCCTCTGCTTTAGGTTATTTCAGTCTCACAGATTATATGATTAATGTTTGTGAGGCTCTCGTTTACAAGTAGAACGAATGTATAGTATTAGACATTTTTAATCCTATAGAGATCACGTTGAAAACTATTTTTACTAAAACTTGTTTGATGCTTCTAAATTCAAAACTCTGCAAAAGTTGTCGTTAATGGGAGCAAAACGAAGTAATTTAGTTTTAGTTGATTTAGAACTTGCTTGTAAAACATATTACAATTTTTTCTATCGGTCAAACCAATGATTTCGGCGTCTGAATCCTTGGTTTTCCCGCAGCGACCCACCGAAAAGACGTTACATCGAGTCAGAAAACATCAGAAAATGGTAGGGACTTGGTAGTAGGAATCCAGTGAGTGGAACTAATCACCAGATGTCTACTTCGAAGTTCCTACCATTTTCCGGAGTTTTTCAGCTGGAACTTGCCGTACTTCATTTAAATGGACGAGTGCATTGTAGTTTGCTATAGAATTGTCAATACTGATCTAAGGAGCTTTTCGAGATTTTTTTAATCTTTCTTTTTATCTCCTACTCAGATCGTATTGAACTATGATAATTGCGAAACATAGCATCAAATAAGTTCTATGCATGTAAACAGCTTTCGAGAAGTTTTAGAAAGAAAAATTGAGTGACTGACATCTAAGAAACAGGGAAAATTAACAAAGATATGGCAACTGTGGAAATAGAGTTACTATAGCTGAACTCATTTTGTTAATTCGGCATAGATGTGAGTAGAACTTGCTGTGGCTTCCGTAACGATCAGATCATATAGAACCGTTGAACTGTACTGTAAAATAGAAAATAAGTTATAGAGAATAGAAAAAAGATATTCTAGGAATGCCGATACGAATTGGACGATAAATTTCGATCCTCTTGACAATAAGATATTCAAGAAAGATCGAAATGTAAGTTTCGATTTTCTAGTTAGAACATCACGATCATCTTTATACGAACTTTTCTAGAATGTGAGACTCGATTCCGCATTCTGAACATTTTCTATAAAAAAGAAAATCTATTATCACTGTTCATCTTTATAATTAATTGTTCTTTCATCTCTACACCAATATCACTTATAGCTTTGACTCTGATTAGAGACCAAAAGCGTATATACAACTAAGAAAACAACTAAGCATTACTTCAGATATTATACTTTAACAATATTAAAAAGAAAACATAATTATCTTACGAAGATTTTCGTATGCATATATTGAAAGAAGACTGGTTTTATACAAAGTAGCATTATAGCTATTATGGAAATGCTCTTATGCACTTAATTAAAGATGTAGAAAGTCTAGCGGAAATTTAATAATATAGAATGAGTGCTTGTGTTTTAAGCAAAATGTCTTACAGTAAACAATCACTTTTGGAATGCAAGAACGATATATCAGTAACAGCGTATAGTTCAAAAATTAAAAGAATGCGAAATATTGAAACAATTTTGAGAAGAAAAATTTATTTTTACTGTCTCTCGAGAAAAAGCAGTTTTCGACACTGTCGACTGACTTATATTCTGACTAAGTAATCATTTTAAAGTAGTCGCTGTTTAATTGAAATTTTTCAACAGCGTTCATATTTACGAAAAAAGAAATTTGTCTCATAAATCATCAAAATTCAGAAACTACTGCCTAGCAAAAAGGATGCTTTCGGAAAAATACCGAAGTTATGAAAAATTCTTACAAGTTATACAGGACTATTCATAAGTGAAATGTAGAGATTTACCAAGACATGAGAAGCGAATTTCGAATGAACTTCGGTAATTACTCATATACCACAAAGAACTTTTTACGTAACGTGGACAACTGCTAAGACACAAGAAAGCAATTTCGAGGAAATTTCCCTAATGACTATCCTTCGACTAGGAATTTTCTGGAAAAAACGATGGACATCAGAGACATAACGGCAATTATGACTACATCAGATTGAATTTTTATATTAATTTTGGCAAATACAGAAACCTAAAAAACAAAATTTCAAGTTGACTTTTGAGGAATTCACATTAATCACTGAAACATTATAGAAACTACAGGAATTTCTATAATTTCTTTACCCTCAATGCATATATATTAAGAAATAAACGTTTAGAAATAGAGAACCCTACTCGAAAAATCTATAAGAATTTTCACATTTTCCGATAAGTACTTGGAAATCGTAGAAATTACTAGGAAATTACGGAAATTGCCAGAAAATGACGGATATTTCTGTAATATATTAAATTTTACTCTATATAGATTAAAAATGTTATCTATAGAAGCAGAGAACTCTAGCTAAAAAACAATGAGAATTCGAAGCATTTTCGGCAATTATTGAAAAACTACCAAAGTTAGGGATATGTTCTTCACGTAAAAAATAGTCGAAAAAGAATCTGATTTAATTTGAATTATAATAGTGTCATTTTAATCGATCTTTCGTCACAAAAACACGAGCATAGTCATATTTCTTCGACTCTTTTTTTATATGGGATCTATATATATTATCTGTTCATCAGTTTTAATCTGCTATTAGATATCAGTGTATTTTAATCTGTTATTACTTTTTAATCTATTTTAATCTATTATTATCTTGTAACCTATTTTAATCATACATGTCGAAGATAAGTGATTTTCTCGAAATTCGAACGCAGCGCCCCTAATTTTCCATGATTATCTGAATTGCTCGTGTTTACAAACTATGAAGTTGTTACTGAACCGATGTCACCTGAATCTCGTAAAGCGGAAACTTCTGTACAAGTGGCTTCATATTGTGATGGTGTAATACAGTAGAAACCGATTAAAATCGATTACATTTTAATCGGTATTGCAGATAATTTGCCGAAAAATTTTCTATTTTAATTTAGTATTTCATTGAATTTAATTAAAATGTGACGTATTTAATCGATTTTTTGTAATAATTGTCGGAAAATCAATTATAATCTGATTTTTTGACTATGTTCTTACATCAATCTTCTAGGTTTAGAGAGTAGAGTTCTCTATGCCTATAGATTTAGTTCTTAAACTGCGTTTATCAAAAGGAAAATAATTGTGTAAAATTCAGTAATAACCTAGTAATTCCTGTAATCTCTAAGTAAAAACAGATAATTCAAGAATTCGAATAGGTTTTTTTGGGGTAGGGTTGTCTATTTCTATAGATTTACTCTCAATCTGTGTACATTAAAACAAAAGAAATTATGGAAAAGTTATATAAAACATACTTTGTAGCCAAATGAATGAATACTTATTAAGAAAACCAGCTAATTGATGCGAACAACGACAGACAAGAAAATCCAGAATAATGTTCTTCTTCATTAAAAGATGTATAGGAAAATGTCCCTCAATTAATTGAAACGATAAGCAGAGCAGAAAAAAAGAAGACGACCCGATATATGACGACAGACAGAATGAAGTAGAATAGATAGAAAAGAAAAAATAGAGTAGGAGGAAAAGAAAATGCCAAGTAGCTGTACGTGTATAAGAGTTGCGAAATAATTCTCGCTCTTTAATCACATAAAAGGTAATTTCTGAAAGTTGCTATTCATTTCTCTAATTTCATAGTAATCACTGCCAATTCTAAAAATTGCTATAATTGTAGGCGGTAGAGTTCTTTATTTGTACAAATTTATTTCTTAATCGATATATATTAAACGTAAACAGATTTTGGACATTTCCTTGTTATTCTTGTGGTATCTGAGTAATTACTGAAAGTTGTGAAAACTCCTATGGTTTTTCGAGGTAGGATCGTTTATTAATGTAGATCCATTTGCTAATTTACACACATTAAAGACACTGGAGATATGGAAATTTTCGTAATCTTCTGGCAATTGCGGAGAATTTTATAAATATTGAGTGCAAATTTCATTTCATGTTTTAGTATGCTGCAAAATTGCGAAAAAAATTGATTCTTGCTTGGTGGCAATTAGCTTGATTTTCCTCTATATACATTGGTTGGTTGTTAGTATTGTTCATATTTTAGTGGCACCTTCATGGCCATTTTTGGTGCAAATGTCTCTTTTTCTGGAAATTATCTAGAAGTTTCTTTGTGATGTATGAGTTGTTATGAAAAATTGCTGCTCGTGTCTTGGCAAAGTCTGTATGCTCTCTAAAAATTTACAGTAATTTCCAAGATTTCCTATTTTGGAAACCTAAACATACCTCAACTTGATTTTCTACAAAGTAGAATTTATTTAAAATTTGCAATATTGTCATGAATGTCATTATTCAGCATAACATTTGTCTGTTCTTTACAACATATGATTAATAAAATTGGAAAATCTCACCTGTCAACTCTTGTTAGAAAGGTAGTCGCTGTGGTATGCAAAGCTTTGTCCCAGTCAAAGCATTGATAATCGATTTTATCGTATCGATTGGCATCAATCTGGTAAATGTTTCTGTCATAGGATGTTGAAAAAAAAAATTGTGAACATTTTCTAATAGTTTTCTAGGCATCATAGATAAATGAATTGTTTGTTGGTAATAGAAAATCTACTGAAAAGACATTGATATCATGTGTCGTGCTCATCAAGAAGCTATTTGTCAAGTGTGATAGTCTCTTTTGACACAAAACTCAAGAAGCGTATAGATCTAAAATGATTGTTTAGTAAGACAGTCTCACAGCGTTACCTGTTAAACATATTCTGATCTAAATAGAACGGTAAGAGTATGCAAAACATAATTTAAGTTAAACAGAGAAGTGAACACTATCTGAGAGTTAGGAGAAATAAAACCTGAAAAAGAGAACCAAGGAGGCGAGACAGCATACTTATCTACTATTCTGCACTTCTTGCGAATTTTACTTTATAGGGGTGCTGGTGTTATTGTATCAATTTTTAATAGTTATGCTTAAATAAAACTTGAAACAAAAAGATACTAAATAATAATACAGAACCAAACAGAAAATAAAACGGAGAGAACGCAAAACAATCATAAATTAATAGGGATAGAAATGTACTGTACTATATAGTTAAAATGAAGAACAGTATGCGTAAATAACTTCGAGAAAAAGATAAGTATACAAATATATTAAAGTTCGTTTCAATAAACATTAAATACGACAAACAAACAGACAATCAAGATAAATCCGGTTCTGAAAGAGACGAAAAAATACATGTATAAGTTAGATTTCTTTTTGTTTTTCGAGATGAGGACAGTTGTGATGATAGCTAACTACCGTTTTGAGAGTTTGTTGGTGATGAAGTTGTTTGCATACTTGAAAAGGAAGAGCAGACGTAATTGATGATACACTAGCTGGAAAAAAATGAAAGTTTGTAATATAGATTTTTACCGTATTGATGCTGATGATGTGAATATAACGGTAGTCAGCGATGACGAGGTACTTGTTGATTGTAGAAGGTTTGATTTCTTTTTTTTTCATTCATTTTGTTTATTGTTTTTCTATGAATACAATTTTTCATGTGAAAATGCTTATACAAGTTTATAGAGGGCGTGGGTGTGGGTGTGTGTGGGTTGCAACAATCAAACATTCCACTTGATCTTAAATTTGCACATCAAGAAAATATTTCAGGCGAATATAATTTGTCAAATAATTTAAGTGTCGTCCCAGATATATTTCAGGTCTATGAAGAAAGTTCATTATCTTCAATTGAACAATCTGACAAACCACTGCTGGCCGTTCATGCTTTTAATGAACGCCATTAATGTACAACATCAATTATTCAAATGAATTCTGATTATAATGAAAATAATGCTATTGACATTATTCCAACACTTCGTCGTCCTCCATATAAAAGAGCGCTTATTGCAAAACGAAAAAGAAACCAAAAGTGGAGTATTCGACATAGGAAGAACCGTTATAATGATCAAATGGTACGTCCGACGAATATGAAGATTATTTCTATTAAAAAATTATTACGGAATAACAACATTAGATACTTGAACATCAATGTGACCCAATTAATTCTTTACATTGGTGTTAAATTAGATGGTCATAAAAAATTATACAAACAGCTATTGGCGTCCGATATTTTAGTATAATTCTTTTTCTGTGCCGAGAGGTGTTAGGATCTCCCATCTATTTGACCTAGATGGCTGATCCTCCTTAAATAAGGGGTATTTTCTTTTCTAGTGCATGTTTGAATGTGATAGGTTATGACCAGAGATATCTAGTTAGTGTATGCGTTTTGTTATTGTTGATATATCTTGTTTTTTCTTTATCTTGTTAAACTTCTTGTTCTCTTTTTGTATGGAAGCTTAGGTCTTTGTGTCATCATTTTTAAAAATATTAAATAAAAAGGTGCAATGATCCTGACAGTCATGTATTTCAAACAGGGGTGTGGATGTGGGTGTGGGTGTGAGTGTCGGTGGGTGTGGGCGGGTATGGGTGTGAATGTTTATATTCTACTCAGGCACACCGACACCGACACCCACACCCCACACCCTACATCCACACCCACATCCATACCCCACATCCACATCCATACTCACACACCCACACACCCAGGCCCGCACTCACACCCAAAGATGGAAGTATGGTGTATGCCAAAGTTGCTCAATATTTGAGTAATTCATATTGGGCAACTTCTACGACTTCCATATTGGAATATTGCAAACCAGCAGTAGCAGCAAAAACAGTGCTGGTCGGTGAGCAAGGAAAATGAAGTAGACCAGCAACACCAAACCTGCTTTGCTAGTGCAATAATACAATCTTCATTTTCTTTCTTATTCATTTACTCTTTGAATATATCATTCACTGTGTTCTTTGTTTGGATTTATTTATTTTTATCCTGAATTATGCTTTTTACTGGTAAAACTTATTTTTTTGCTGATAATATCTGTATTTTTTACTGATTCGATTTGTGTTTTTGTGTACTCAAAAAGTGAGTACACTCTAGAATCGGTCAGTATGTCCGTCCGTCCGGCCGTCCGTCCGGCCGTTAACACGATAACTTTTGAAAGGGGAGTCCAATCGCGATGAAATTTTCTACACAGTTCAGTCTTAATAATGTCTCGGTCGAGTTCGAAGATGGAAAGAATTGGCTGAACCATTCTTGAGGTATTGCAAAAATACTCATTTTTTCCTATGGCTTCCTATGCGAAAATCGACCCATCCCCGCTTTCGTAAAAAACTTTTCCTATCATAGTCAAATAAAACCCCAACTATTATATACCATTCGATAGAGAATTTCACGAGCTACAAAATGGTGTATAAAGCATTAAAAATTTGAGCTCAAACTTTTGGGCCAAGGAAAGAGTTTTTTGAGAAAATAGCGATATTTCATAAAGGTTGGCGAAAGCAAGTCGGGGTCGAGGAATCTGAATTTGAAGTCAGATTTTGAAAATTTTGAACTCCATTTTTTGGGTCAAAGAAAGGGTTTTTTAAGAAAATAACGATATTTTATAAAGGTTGACGAAAGTAAGTCGGGGTCGGTGAATCCGAATCTGAAGTCAGATTTTGAAAATTCTGAACAAAAGTTGTTGGGTTAACGAATCGTTTCTTCACTTTTTTATCTCATAACTTACTCACTTGGGTGTGGTGAATTTATTTTTCTATATAATGAATCATTTTAAAATATATTTTATTAATTATAGCATAAAATTTAGCTGGAAATATATTTATATATGAGAAAGCTTCTAAACGTCTATGTCAGTCGTCTTTCATTATTAGAAATATATATTTATTGTGTACTCAAAAAGTGAGTACACTCTAGAATCGGTCAGTGTGTCCGGCCGTTAACACGATAACTTTTGAAAGGAGAGTCCAATCGCGATGAAATTTTCTACACAGTTTAGTCTTAACAATATCTCGGTCGAGTTCGAAGATGAGAATGATTTGCCGAACCATTGCTGAGTTATTGCAAAAATAGCCATTTTCCCCTATGAGAAGATAGACCCTTCTCTGCTTTCATAAAAAACTTTTCCTATCATAGTCATATAAAACCCCAACTATTATATACCATTCGATAGACAATTTCACGAGCTACAAAATGGTATATAAAACATAAAGAAACAAGAAAGCTAACTTGCCTATTGCAAAGATAATTAATCGGAATTCGGTTCTGTTTTTGTCCACGCTCTATGTGATTCACAATTAGAGCTCTATCTTCCCATCACAGAGATGATAGTTCGAGGTTTTCTAGAATGGAGAACTCGAATCTATGTTCCATTCGCCTCGAAATCCCATTGGTTGAGCAGTGACCAACAGAAATCAAGTTATAGGAAAAACGACTTTCTTAGGGTAAATCAAGGCGAAGAGTTCAAATCTGAGCTGTATTCGCCCCCAAATCCTATTAGTTGATCAGTAGCCAATAGAATTCAAGTGTTTATAGAAAGGGTTTGCCAGGATAATTTTCATATCCACACATTCTAGGATGACTGATCTGACTGATTCACTTTTTGAAGTACACATAACTCTCGGATTTAAATCCGAGGTTTCCACATTTATTCTATAAGGTGAATTAAAAATAATAATAATATATTGTCGGTACATATATTTATCTTTCTAGGTATTTATTGGTACTCGTATTATCTCAAAACATTTTTGATGACAGCAGTGAATATAAGTAGCATTATGTAATCAATTTCAATATTAGATTGTGAAAATGACTATTGGTGATTTTCTTTTTTTTTCTTTTCATGGCGTGTGAATGTAGGTGTGGTTGTGGTTCTGTATGTGGAGGGAAGATGAAGACTCACCCACACCCAAATTAGGAAAAGACTTGACAATCGTCTAAAAAGTAACAAGTGCTTAGAACAAAATAATCTCTAAACATTCACCAAAAGCTTGTTTTCGTCGAGTGTCAGAAAGAAAAGTGAAAGAAAAAACACTATTGTTTTCACTTAGAAGAAAACTCATGTCTCTGTCCATCATGATGACGATGATTAAAGTTGAAATTTGGAAACAGTACACAAAAAGAGCATATGAAACAAAAACGAGGCATCTTACGACTCAATCCTTTTCTATGATTTAATACAAAATGTTAAAGCATCATTTGACGAATTTCCTTAATCGAGCTGTACAATTTTAATTTAATTTAAACACAGTTACGACTATGATTCTAGATATGTGAGTACATGCTGATGTGAACATGTAGTGCAAATAATGTTTCCTGCAAGCAAAATCACATCCATACCTTTCCATATCCAAAGCCTCATATTATCATCTACACTTGTTTACACCGGCATTCGCAATATTAGATCTTTCTGCCAACCACATCGGACCATTGGGAGCACAAAATCTGGAGAATGTATCACAAAATAACCAATATTCTTCTATTCTTTCGACTATGTTACCGTCTAATGATGCTTGAAATAGTTTACTATTTAATGTTTTCCTAGGTATCTAGAAAACACGTTTGGTTCATAATGTGTCCTGGTTACAAATTGTGTATAAACAGTAGTACAGTTTGAACTCTGCTTATTTTGAATGCTGATTTGGTGCGCATGTGTAATGAGTAATGTTTTCAATAGCAGTTTATGGGTGTGGGTGTGGGTGTGGGTGTGGGTGTGGGTGTGTGGTGTGGGTGTGAGTGGGGATGTGGGTGTGGATGTAGGATGCTCGTGTACGAGTGTGACTGACTTTGGGAGTGGGTGAAACCACATTTCATGAGTCAACAATTTAAGAGGCAGACGAACGCCCACATCCTCAAGAGCGACACCAACAGCAACCTTCATGCACAACTGCACCCGCACTTCCACACCCACACCCACACCAACACCCAAACCACCCGCACCTAACCACACCCACACCCCACACCCTCCAACCCAGATCTTTGCTCTTTTGTTCCTATACCTTTATTTCTGTTGTCGTGCCATTGTTTTACATATTCACTGTATTGTGATTCGTTCATGTTCATTTATCATTTTTGTCGTTGCAAACATTATTAATCATTTTAGTTAGTTTTTCTTTTCTCATTTGGTTGGCATCTTGTATCATTTTGGGCGCTACTCTTTTGTTTGATGCATGCTTCTTCACATGTAAATGTCTTTTACTTGTTTCTCATGTGTATATAGCTTTTTAACTTAAGGTTCAAACCGAAATTCTGGTGAACAGAGACATAGTTGTTTTGTTACTTCATCGCCTTAATGATGGCTTATCATATTAATATTATTATTGTTTCGAGACCATTTTTTCTCTTTCATGAAGATATGTTTCTCTGTTAACTGAAGTTCTCTTGCATTTTTTACTGAACTGACTATTTTTTCGTAAAGTTTTTCATTCCTGGATTACTTCTTCATTTGAAAAGGCTTGTTCTTGAATATTCTTTTTGCGATTTCACAGAGCATTAATTGTAATATTTGCTTATCGATGATGAATATCTTCGTTCGCATGGATCTTGCTGCTTCTTGAGAGTTCTTGTACTGTGATGAAATGATATTACTTATGTGTCTATTACTGGTTTTCGAACCTTCATTTTTTTTTTACTATAGTATCATTTCCACTAATTACCACGCTTTTGGATCTCATTGAGTACATTACGTACAACATTGAAAATGATGCAGTAGCATAGTAGAATATCACAAGATCGACCAAGATTGATCAGAATTCACTACAAATTAACATATCTAATACCTGCTAATATGTGATGATCAATGCTTCGAAAATTGCCATTCATTCATGCTTTTCCTGTTCTCAACATAATTCAGTAATAATAGGTGTATTTCAATCACTTTCTTATGACATCTACAGCACTGTTGAGATATCAAACATGATCTCAAAACATTAGAAACCAAAGAGATTGAGCCAGCATCGACCATTTTATTAAGAAGTCAATTCCTTCATCAGGATATACTTGCATCACTACACAAATACAGCTAATCAAGCAATGAACGGTCAAATCACGAGACGCATGCTTTCGTGTCATTGTATACTTCGAGTATTATGGGTGTGGGTGTCGATGTGAGTATGGATGTGTGTATTTCTTCTATCTACACCCACACCATTTTGTAGAGAAAAATTAGCTGCATCTTTTGGTACATGACAGCTGAGGAAACTGTCAAGCTATATTCAACTTTCATAATTAATAAGATAGGCATGCCATTAGAAGAAAATACGTATAAAACGAAAAAACTCTTCAAAGCTCTAGTCGAGAATCCCTTAACGAATACCCGGAGAGTCTCCGAACCAGTGTGAAATTCTCGGGATCTTACTGAGGATTTCCTGACGAATTTCTGGGGAGTCCTCGAACTTTAGGAAGTAGAAAAAAAAGAAAAAGACTTCCTGAGGGACTCCCTGGGGATTTATGAAGAAGTGCAGGAATCTATTCACCACTTTCTGTTGCGCCTATGAAAGTATATAAGAAAATCAAGTTTCAAATGAAATAATTATTTACTTTTAACATAATTTTTGTCTAAGTGGTAAAAATCATTTTGCCTCTCACCTAAGTCATCGTAGCGATAGCCCATTGTTTTCACGTGAGTTCGAATTTGATTCGCCGGACTCGTCCGCTGAGACGCGATCTGCGAAAAGCCTTAGACGAGCAAGTCTGTCGCGATAAAGGGCAGATTTTTCGGGAAAGAATGAATTTCAGTTGATACAAACTCAACGAAGAGCTAAATGATTTTGAAAAAAAGTGAATAGGTCCCTTTTAGCACCTATCAAGTCATTAAAAATTCCCGGAAAAATCTTTAAACTTCCACAAAAAATCCTCTGGAACTCCATCAAAAATCTCCACGGACTCTATCGTGAGTCCCCGGGAATTCGTCAATAGACTTTCGACTAGAGAAAAATTACCTTCGCATCAACTAATCAGACGAAACGAAATTGTAGAAACAAAAGCACTAAATCACGTAAAAAGCCATGAGCTTTCTTTTAGAACCATTGGAACGATGTTTTTTTTTGGGGCGAGGGGGGGGGGGCGTTATGGAATTATTCGGTGGGGTCCTTTCTACCCTATAGACTTCAATACTCCTTTCAGATTGTGTTTCACACAAATATGTTCAATAATAGAATCCGAAGATCTCTATAGCTAGATGAATATCATTTAATCATAATACGATATTGAGAAGGGATATATTCATTCAATGTTTTGAAAGTTGGCATTGATTTCTCCGAAACTATACTGTTTATGTTTCATCAAGAAACACAGATGGTATTTATTTTAAAACAAAAATAAAAGTAAGTTATATTTGTAAGTATTTTCATATCTCATCTGTTTCATTGTTACAATTAATAAAACGGGATATATGACTAATCATTTCAATTCTTTCTATCTCTTTTGTTCAAAAAATTATAGTCTATGATTTGAGACTTAAAGCAAATTGTTGCTAAACTTGAAGTACTTATATTTTTCTTTTCGATGCTAATGTGAATATATTTTACGTGTTGTAAAACTTATCATTTTGTATATATTGTCATTCTTTTGCAATCAAATTTTTGCTGTACTCTAATGTAGTATTTTCTATTTATATAATAATGCATTTTATATCTTACTAGTACATTTTTTTCTCTACTTTTCTTTGTATCAATCATGCTTTCTTTCATCGTTTTGAAAGAACATCTCATTAATTTCTGTCAATGTATTGATTCATAATATGTCCAGCGACAAGAAAAAAGAAACTACAAAATGCCTGTCAACATTCAGATGATCGTCTCAACTATTGAAAAACATTCAAATTTCCAACACGCACACACACACAAGAAAAATATTCTTTACAGTGATTTAGGCAAAGCGATTATAATCGCATTCATTGAATTATTTCCAGTATTAGCCAATATAGCGACCTTTTTGTGCTGTCAA
>CAJNSZ010002900.1:0-13084 GCA_905329745.1 Rotaria sp. Silwood2
ATACTATAAAAAATAACAAACAATTAAGATAAAAAACGAATAGAGTTTTCTTAGATATCATAAATAATTATTGTATAATATTATTATTAACAATTCAATGGTAATAAGTGATACTTGTTCGATGTCTCTCTCTGCAATGTATATGTGAATTGTAAATGATTTCTACACTGAGTATCGTTTCTCAATGTATTTGTTCTGCTACGACTATTCAAACTTACAATCAATTCTCATTCTCATTTAAAAAAGTGTAATACGCTTAGTTAAGTTACAAGTCGAACGGAACGGATTGTCTTTTTTTTCACATAAAATTATTTTGAATTTTAATACATAATTTATTGATTTATTCATTTGATTGTCCATCAGATCTCGATTGTTTTCTAAATTTAAGAGTACAAATATCTTTCAAATGTATGTTGTTCGTTACTATGTGAAGTATTTAATGTTGAACACTATTTGTGTTCTTGAAGATAAAAAGAAAAAGAAAAATATCGACTTATCTTAGCATCGAAAGATTTGCAAAAAAATCTATTTATTCTTTTTTTTTCTTTGAAAAAATTCGTTAATCATCTGTTTATTCTTTCAAGTAATCCTTAATTTTTAAAACTTCTGGTTCTTGTTCAGATATGATTCTTGGTTTGTTTTCTTGAATGACTTCTGCCAAGATATCGAATGCATCAACACCACTATCTTTTTGTTTAACAACAACTTGTGTTGATGAATTTATTTGTAATGTACTATCACCTTCTCCAGTTGACTTTAATTTGAAATTATTTAATTCGATTAGGATTTCATTAGTTATCATATGCACGGTATGATCGAATTCATTTTCATTGATCAATCTGTAGTAAACGAAAATAAGGTTGACCTTTTTTTCTTATGGAATATCATCATATCTTACTCGAGTTTTTTTAAACTCTTGTTAAATTTGACAAAGGAATTGATTTGTAATGTTTTTCTTATATCATAATCAAGACCGATTTTATAGTTCTAAAACAAATGAAATTATTTTTGTATTTTATCTTTTTATCGCACAAAAATAATTTGCTTACTTCTATACGAAAACATATTTTCCCTGTTTTTATAGCAATAACTAATGTAAATTCTATATCTTCATAGGTGTAGTTTAATGCCAATCGTCTATTAGAAGCATTTGCCAATTCGACGAAATCAGAATCATCCTAAAATTCATGAAATAGAATTATATAATTGATAAGATTTTTCTCACGTGATATAAGGCACAAATGTTTTTTTTGATGATGTATTCATGGAAAATGTGATAGAAAAACTTGAATTTGTCGCCTTGATTCATATTTAACCTAAAACATAAAAGATATCATTTAATTTGTGAAAAATCTTGGATAGAGAAAATTGTTGAAAAAAACGAAAAATATTTTATATAGATTATTTATATTCTGATGTTATTTCGGTTCTTTCGTTTATCCATCTTTTACATTTAGATTTTATTCCTCTTTCGCGGTTTCCAAACTTCATGGATAAAACAATTGTTCATATAAAGTATTGGAAAAAAATTTTCTACATAAATCACAATATTCTAAAAGACAAAAAGTGTTTGAATCAGAGATAATTGAAAAAAAGAAAGGATATTTTGTACTGAAATTTTCTTAAAAAACGTTCTCTTTATTTTTTTTTCTCATTTTGAAAGTCACCGTATAGATGTCGTAGAATAATTAGATATATTCTCAGCTCATTATTTATGTCTATACATAAATGTTTTTTTTGTTACAACAGTCAATTTTCATTTTTTACTTATCTTTTTTTACGTAATAATCAAATGTAAAAATAGAACAAGATCCATTAATTATTTTTTCGAAACATGAAAACTTTCTATTCATTGTTAAATCTCTCCAGTTACTCGTAAAACATTCAAGATGATTAAAATTGTACAAACATACATGTGTAGTTTTTCAAAATTTCGAACGTCCCATTTGTAATAAAATTTAAGATCGCATTGCATTTTGTTCTTTTTTCTTTTCAAATAATTTTTAATGGTTCAAGTGAACGATTTTAGCAGACAGAAAGAGAAGATTCATTTCAAGAAGAATTTTTAGAACTAAATTTTATTTAATATGATTGAATGAATCCTGCTTATTTAGTGTGCAAAATGATAGACAATCAGTATTCTATGCTTTTCTTTTTGTCCAATCTATGATTTTTGCTTTACTTTAACGTTGTCCAACATGATCTAAAGATCATCGAAAAGAGAACCTATGTGTCTCCATGGATGAAACCAACTGATGAGATCTTTAGCTAGGTCGAAACGCGTCATCAGTGCTTACCTCATTCTCTCACCATTACCATCAACCCTTTTCATTTGCACATCTTTTAAAAAGTGCTTAGTATTGTATTGGAGAGAAAAATGAAAGAGAATAGAAAAAAACTGCGAAATAAGTCAATGTCTTAAATCTTTTGTGATGCAATTCATTTCAACGCGTAGTCTGTATCAAGTCCATCACAATTATCGTTATTATCTATATCCTTATTCAGATTACTTTTAGTAATAAGTTCAGCAATCAAAACAGTAAGAGGAGTAGCAAATAGTATCCTTAATCCTTTGACGGCGAAGCCCGTAAATTTACGATTTCAAACTGAATAGAATGATAACGCTTTTATTCACTATTTTGTTTCTGTGGTTTTTGAAGACCGCTTGAAACTCACTAGCGACATGTTGTGACAACTAGGGGTCTCTTTCGTAACTTACTTTCGATGACTCATACGAAGCCAATTTTTTATTTGATATTCCAGAATATTCTGTTGAAGTAGTATAAATAGGAATGCCCTTATCACGTAAATCGTACAGAGTGATTGAATAAAATAATATTTACAAAGAGACGGCAATAATACTAATTGTTATTACTCAACTTTATACATTACACTGACTCTTTTTGGCATATTCTGAATTTTTTTCTGGATTATTATGGCATCTATTAGTACAACTGATTCTGATGTTGCTGAAAGTCTTACAGATTCCGAATTAGACGATGAATTAGACACTGATTCTACTTGCGAGTTTGATAATGAATTCAATAATGAAGATAGCGAACAGCATAGACGGGAATCTTTTGCAGAGCGAAGCATCTTTAAATCGACTCTAATAAATCAAACACTTCTGATCAGTGCTAACTGAGATAGCATAATTGATTTCGGTAATTCAACTTCACTTTTTATCGGAAACATATCCACCGGTTCGAAATTTTTGATCTCGTGCAGAGTTGATAAAAATTACATCATTAGAAAGAGCGTGAAAAACTGAACACTTGGTGTAATTTTCAGCGAGGCGTCCTCTCTAGTCCCCAGCAAAAAATTTTAAAAATAGATTTCCCAGCAAGAATTACAGCAGTCTCTTGAACTTCTTTTTTTTTCTTGTTCTCTCGCTCTCTCTCGCTCTCGTTCGCTTGTTCCTTTTTTAAATACATATACGCATGCGTATATATATATGACTCTATTGTGCATTCAGTAGATGAAGGAAGAAAAAAAAATCCACATTAATTATGATGTTGAGATAATGACTGAAGCAATTTAGCAATAGTTTCTTAGTAAATATACTCTAAAAAATATATTGAAACCCTAATTCTTCATTTAAAAAGATTTCAGTAATTATGGAAAATTATGAGTCATCGTTTCATGATTAAATATCTAAATTTATACTTGAATTATTTTACAATATGTGAAACACATTTTGATAATTTATATTTGTTTTTCATGGAGATATTCAGCTATATGCTCTATTTTTCTTTGAATTCTATTGAGACAATTACAAAACAAGATTGCAATTGGAATTATTAATTCATATAGATTTCATATTATTTTTATCGTATTTCGTTTTCTTTGTCCCCAATTATCATCATTTTTATTTTAATGAGAGACTAGCGAAGACCGATATCACGTGCGTTCTTCTACATACAGACTCGTACAGAATATGAACGAGTGATTTCGATTGAAGAAATAGAAAAGCAGAGAATTCTTTCCATGAATTAAAAAAGACTTTTATTTATGGAATAATAGTTTCGATTTGATGTCTTTGATTTTCTTTTTCTAAGGACATTGTTTATAATAAACCTTGATCTCTATTTAAATGAAAATCAATAAATAAAAATTGAATTCTATTGATTGTATAAGACTTGAATTTCTTTTTTTTCAACGCTTCTATTTATATTTGTGTTCATCATCAAAAAGAATCTCTCAATCTAATGCTTTATGATTTGTTTATTTATTCACATGTACTATTATAAATTTAGAAGATTTAATTTACAATATGAATCTTACATGATAAATGATGAATCTATTTTAATAATCGAAAAGCGAAATAAAAGAAAAAGGAAAAACAATTTCACACAGTATAAAAATGTTTCTTTTTATCGTTGTGAACACAAAGATACAAAATGAATTATTTGTTATTCATCAGAATAAATCCATTTTCAACCATATGAAGACCAATTTTATTTGAAACCACCTAAAAAAGGAATCATATAAATTTTTTTCTCATCTCAAATTATCTTACCACGACCATAAAAAATACATCTTTTATAAATAAATTAAATACATTCAGTTTACACGATGTAAAATGCCTAAAAACAGACAAGAATTAAAGAGAAAATGCATAGATTCTTCAGTATCTAATAAATGTAGTCTTTTATTGATAATAAAAAAATCTTTTTTTTTTCTTTTTAAGAATTCGTCTCACTATTTTGATAGAAGATTATTTGAGATGTTAAACAAAAGAACTTAAAAATTTTGTTTTCAATTGAGAATTGAATATCTAATCAAACAAAAGAAATAAAAAAAGAAATAAACATGAAACATTGTTATTGATTGCTTACTTATTTGAGCAATCATTATATGACCATTAATTATGTTTACTAAAAATAAATGAAGAAAATTAAGAAGTTTTAGAAAGAAATTTTGTTTGCTTTTAAATAATATTAATATCGACGAATTTATCCTTTCCCTTCAGTAGATTGAGCATAAGAAACAAACTCGATTTAAATCAGACTTTATAATTCAATCTAGATTCAATTGAGATGCATCAAATGACAATCGAACAAAAGGGTCAGGATCAGTTTTTGTGTTTGCAAACACCATAACCAACACTTTTCTGAAACCTGACAAATCATAAAATAATTAAATGCATAAAACATGACAAAAATAGCAAGAAATAATAAGCAACAAACGAAAAGAATAAAACGTTTCTATCATACCATCATTAGCTTCTTTTTTGTGCCATTATAATTGAATTAGTTTTATAAGTGATAAGAAATGAATAAAGAGAAGAATAAAATGAGAAAGGAGAGGGAAAAACATATATCTACTCAAAGTTTTTTTTTCTCTTTTTATGACATTCGGCCCAAAGGAAGATATGTCAAAAAAAAAAGATTTTTACTTTTCTTTTCTATTTATTTACAATATGGACAATTATCTTAGCTACAAAGCAGTGCGTTTATGTCATATTCTATATAGATAACCTGAAGAGGTTTTTCGCATTGTCATTAGCAATGCGAATTATCGTTGAGGCATTTTTGCCTGGAGCTCGTAGATTATTTTCCAACCATTTAGATACAATAAAAATTCCGGTGCATGGATTGTACTGCTGTACAGGTAAGTTTTTTGGACAAAGCAAAGGGCAGTCGGTCTCTAAAACACGATGTTGTAGAAGAGTTGGATGGTTTCTGATCCGCTTTTTATATACTTTATCAAGATCGATGTCTTTAATGTGTGTACTCCCTCCATTTATAGAGACCACTGAGTTTGGGAAAATCGCAATAAACTGATCAATGACATGTAAATCACTATCTGATTTTACGCAATGGCATTGAATAGGATGTTGTTTAGGCAAAGTTGACTGAAGTGAATGAAGCATCCAGCGAAAGAGTGAGTATCCACGGCAATGAAGGACTAAGGGTAAATTTGTTTTTCGAGCTATAAGGACTTGTTGTTCGAAAGCTGTTTTCTGATAATCTAATGAATATTGACTTGTTTCATCTAGACCCGTTTCACCTACAGCAACAATTTTTCTTCCTGATACAGGATGCCACTTATTACGAAAAATATTTTCTAGATACGAGAGTTTGATATGCAAATCATGTTCCTGGAGGAATTTCGGGTGAATCCCGAATGTTTCATAAACATGTAGATTTTGGTATGGCAATGGAAACACTGTATTCCAATTATGGAATTTATGCTTATTCGATATCATAAAAACTTGTCGAATATTAGATGAATGTATAGTTTGGAAATAAGGATAGCTATTCGAAAAGTCGTCTAAGTGACAATGCGAATCAACTATTGGGATATATTCTGCTAAATGAGTGTGTAAACAACATGTACATGATTCGTAAAGACTTTTGAAGCAAAGTTGTGGATTCATCAGGAACAACTGGAACATAAAAAAGAAGAAATGGTGCAGGCTTTTTTAGCGTAATAAAATAGTAGAAGAATATTTAAAAAAACTTCTAAGTATTAGATTCGAATAAAACGAATATTTTAAACATTATGAAACAAAATAATACCATTCAGCTATAAAAACAAGAAGATCTAAAACCTTAATTATTTCTACTGTTCGATGGAAATGAAATGAAAAATGTTTTACTAGATCTACTATTATTAACTTTAGCTGGCACATCTATTCCTTTTGGTTTATTTATTAATATTTCATAAATACCATTATTTCATATTAGATGAAAGAGATCTGTTTTGTTGGAAAAAAGAACTATAATATCTTTATTATTCAGCAAAGGTTCTTACATTTATACCGGCTTTAATGGAAGGCATAAAAAGAGTAGTAGGAAGTTGAATCGATTGGATGAGTCTATGTTTTTTTGAAGCTTTTCCAACGATATTCGCTACGATTCACTATTCGATAACTTTGTTTTACATAAGATGGCGTTTGATCGAAATTCTCTTCATCTGCTACAGAAAGAAGTTCGTCACTCTCACTATCTCCAGTAGGACATTCATATTCCTTCGATTGATCCAAATTGAAAGAAGCATTTAATGTATCATCTGTGATATCATCATCTTTCTCGCTGTCAGTTTCGCTGAATTTTCCATTTAGAGCATATTGGCCCATTTTTATTCTCTCACTTGGTTCAGTAAAATTCATTTCGAGTCGCCTATATAAATTTTGAACCATTGTTTTTAATGGAGTTTTTGCTCGATTGCTAGATGAAAAATAAAGACGAGAGAGCAAGTCATTCGACTTTTCGACACCTTGCATATCATATGCTGTCAAATCTTCATTCTCATCCTGCTCAGCTAAGTGAGTACCAATTAGGTGCATATAAGGTGTACAGCTGGTTCTTAACCCTGATTGACGAAAATCTTTTACAAAAGATTTTGCTATATCAGCTAGAATACTTGTTCGTTTGGATTTCTCTGTCTTTGTAAGTTGGAGAATGGACTTGAACTTATTGACTAAATTTTTTGCATTTTTAGAAATGTTCTCATTTTGAATAATTTTGTCATAAGGAAATGAATCAATAAAGAACAGTTCCTGTAAATGACCAGAAAAACGACCGCACGGTACGATTGTCTTTGCATTATTTTCTGTTTCGATTTTGAAGGAAAAGCGTTTTCCAATATTAGAGATAGAATGTTGGTTTAAAATTTCAACTTTTTCTTCTAATTTTCTAGTATGTGCAGGTTCATATTCCCCTGTTCGTGATGCTTCGGCTAAAATATCCTTCAGAAGAATATCAAAAATTCTTAAACGCATATGAAGACTATCAATTACATAATCACTAAACTCGAACAAATTTCCAAAGAGAGGTTCAGATTGATATCCTAGCTCATTGTTTGTTCCAGTCTTCCCTTTTTTTGCCAGACAAATACGTTTCTCTTCAAGACTTCGAACACCACGAGTGGTATCATATGAGGACATAGGACTGACGAGAACTTTCTGTTTTTTTTTATTTTTATTTTTGCCTGTCCCCACCCACACTTCTTCTTCACACTCTATATTGTTCTCTGTAACATGCAAGTAAGTTTTATTCTGTGTGAAAAATACACAGGGGTGGTTGCTATAAACACCAGTTAGACCGAGCACATAGACTGCCTTTTGATAGTCTCCACCTAGTTGGACTTTGACAGCTACATTTTTCTTTCGACTGACTTGCAAATACTTTACAGATTGAATAGAATCGAGGAAATCTTTTGGAAGAGTTTTGCGCAAAAGCTCATTTGATTCTTTTTGAATTTTAAAAATACCAACGGGTACCAGCTTCTTCGCTATCTGACAGGACGCTCCTCCATCGACACAATTAACTGATATAGCTACAACATGTTTATTGCCCATAAGCGTTCCGTCCATGTTCAAGCGAAAAGATAGTTGATTCAACTATAAAAGATCGGAACGAAACTTTTTAGCTACAAAAACAGCAGTTCGTAGAGCAAATTCAAATGGCACGTAAGTCGAATCTTTTGTGAATGTCAAAGGAATTTTTCTATTAGCTTCATTTCGTACTTGTTCGAGCTCTGCCATTGAATAAAAAGCTTCTTTGGTCTCTCGAAAAAATTTGTACATAGCTTTTATAGCTGAATCGGTGATATGATGTTCATCTTTTATATGAAGAAATTTTCTTCGAAGTTCTTCTTTTTCAGCAGAAATATTATCTTTCTTGTCGTTCTTCTTTGAAGAAGAGCCTGCACCCGGCTGCCAAAGATCGTCCTGTTCATGAGAATGTTCTTCCAAATCACTATTCTCACTATCGGATAGCACTAGTTGACCCTTTCTTTTAATCCCTCGCGTAGAATAAATAGGTCCTAATAACGCATCGAGATCAACATATGTTTCATTCAAGGTACAAGAGTCTGGATCTTCTAGTATAAGAGTACAAGAGAAAAAGCTTGTTCGAACATTATAAATTCGCCTATCTAAAATGGTTGTTTTTAAAATTTCTTTATGTTTTTCAATATTTGGCACCAACTGTCGCTTTCGACAATAGGCTTCTACAATAAAAAGAATATCATCGACATAAACTATTCTAGTTAAATCAAAAATTTCGAGTGCTCTGAGAGCAAATGATTCACTAATATGCATATGTAAACAAGCATTTCCAGGCTGAATGCATATGATATCTTTATCTCGAACCATAAAAATACGATCGGATGCATTACTACACTGATATGATTCGAAATTATGTGATACAAATTCGTCACTTTTATTTACAGATTCGATAGCATCTGAGTAGAAAAGGAACGTTCTTGTTTCCATTAATACTCTTGTTACTGTTTTATATATGGTCTTAGCTCTTTTTTTGGCATCTCGAATAAAACAGCTCAGCTGACTACAGAGTTGGCGACGCATCTTCGGCAAGTTGACGTAGAATTTGACAACTGAATTAAAACAATAGCTGCAAATCTCGTCAATAAACTTAGAGATATTAGTGGATTTTGATGAATGACTTAAAACCTCAAAAAAATGTCTTTCATATAGGTATAGTTGGTTTTCATTATCAGTCCTTTTTCATCGGTGTACTCAAATGTTAATTGAGCAGCTTGTTGAACAAAATCATTTTTCGGTAAAAAATGATTTTGCTCATCATTATCACTATCTTCTACGTTTATAGAAGAAACTGAATTCGGACTCGACAAGGAACTACTGCTATTGATATGAAATCGTGGTATATATACAGCAAAAGATTTCTTTTCAGTTTTCTTCTTTGAACGGTTAAGAAACAACGCATTTTTACACGATTTATGGATGATAGATTCGCTTATATCAAGATTTTGTTCCATCAAATGAGATGAAACATTTTTCTTAATTTCGTTTAACAAACTGGTCGAGTCCAATGACTTCCACCCACGAATTTCTATTGGTATTTTCAATGATTTCTCACTCATTCTCATATACGAGTATATACACTTGCAGTAACGATAAACTAACTAAAGAAAAAAAAATAAATGCAAAAAGCATAAAATTAAAAAAGACAAAAGAGGACTTATCCTTGCAGTAATGTTAATTCAGAGATGAAGTACAAATTAAAAGAATATTTACATAAAGTTTGTCTATTTATCAACATTTTATTTTATTGTTTCAATGTTTTTAGAGAATTTAGAGACAGAACTTCTTCTATTTTATTGATACATAACTTACTAATTTGACTTCTGTTTCGTAAAGAAAGAATAAACAAGTCCAACAACCCATTTTTCTTTAAAAACCCATGTGTCTGTCTTTTTTCAAATTTTAAAATGAACTAAAGGTTGAAATATTTTTGTTATAAATTTGAACAAAAAGTAGTCTATGTTATACTAAGCTACTTGAAAGTAGAAATTAAAACTGAACATATTCACATAGGCAAATTTGTTTCTTGTTATAATGTTATAAAAAATTTTAAAAAACTACGTGTTTGTTTTTCCTTCGTAAATAGGAGATACTGATCTCAAGTTTTGATTAGCATGAAAAAAAAATGGAAAATAGTTCATTAATAGAAAAAAAACTATACCTGAATAAAATAACAATAAATGAGATCAATATAACTCTTGATTGAATAATAATAATTGATTGAAGTCAATGACAAAAATTGCTCTAAAAATAGAGGACTGAAATGAGATCGTGAAAAATGCATTGAAATAATAATGTATATAAGATAAGCTTGTTGAATTAAGCAAGATTTTTTTTTGTTGATAAAAAAATATGAATCAAGTAATTGGTCCTAAAGAATCTTAACAATCAAACTGAATTTGAAGGAAAAGACGTCTAAAAATCTACTCATGTTTCAGTGATACAGATCATCTCATTTATCAGTTTTGTCTTTTGTTATTGGCTAACTAAGGCTCACTGTAATCGTGTTGATCCAATACTCAGTCATATACATATTTTTCTTGTTTTCAAGGCGTCAACATTCGAAAAAAGTGATGCTGAATTCTTCGAAACTTTGTAAGAGAAATATTTTTTTGATAACCCTCTCTTGTAAACTCATGGTTGATAATAGAAAAGATCAAATGGAATTAAGTCTACTGATAATATTTATGTACTTCATCTAATGATTTTTAATATTAAATAATATATTTTTCCAACGAAACAAATAGTCTTACTCTAAAGAGATAAGCAGCTCGACAAACCTTATTATCACCATTAATTTAGACTGGCAATCTCGCTCTAGTTTTCTATATGTGATCATCTCAATTGGTTTATCCTTTCAGATTGATTTATATATTAATCTTGACGGGATGAAAATTGTTTCAAAAGAATGCAGATTCAATTGAACGATTTATGAAATAAAAAGAGACCAGAAAATCTTTTTTTTAAATCAAACGTAGCACTTCGATCTTTCTTATTATATTTTCAACTTTCGAAGCACTCTCAATATTATTAAAAACTGAGAACTATCACGCATCAGAAAGATATAGAATACTTGAATTTTTTTCAAAAATGACCAAATGTTAATAAGGCGCCAAATAGAATGACGATCGATGATCGAAGACGAAATAGAATAATTTCAAATATATCTAAAATGAAACTAACACGACATGTGCATTTTTATATGTAGTGTGTATGTCTTTATTCGTTTCATGAATATATACAAGCTTGTCAACCGTTCTTTTCTCCTTTCGTCAAGCTTCGAAAAGATGACGGCTTCTCTCAGTGACTACCATCATAGCGACAAATAAAGACGTCTAACATGTGCATCTTGACGCCTTTTTTTTCACTCTGTATTTTTTGTCATCAGTCGATTGAATTACAATCATTTTGTTCATTTTCTATCATCGTTGCTTTAGATTATTAAAACATGTCTGAATCTGAACAACACCAAGAAGATCAGATTCAAAATCCAATCACCGAAAATAATTCTGTAATTGATGTAGTAAAAAATAAACATTCGTTAGTATCGACACTAAAAAAGAAAAATAATTACAAAGGTGGTTCTTTCTATTCATGGTCGAGAAAAAAGAAAATTAGCAACAACAGCAACAATAAAAATAATAACTTAATTTGGAGTTCAACATCAACTGGTCAACTACCATATGGCTCATCTGCTATTAGTTATTCAACATGCCAAGGTATGATGCATCACACATTAATACTATCTTATGGCAAGAGAATAGCTAAAGAGTTTTAGATAGTATTCAAATAATTATTTCTTTTAATTTCTACACTATAAATTCTCTTATCTTTCAAACTTCCAAATATCAGAAAATTTGAAAATGTTTTTTTTACACAGGTCTACAACCATTGATGCCACCATCAAATCAATTTTTGTTTAGCCATTGCTGTATTTGTTCAGCTTATAAATCCCATACTTGTTCGCAAAAATTAAATTAAATTAAAAAAAAGAAACGAAAAAAAAACTAACAACACTTCTTCAGTAACATCTTCAATTCTAGATATAAATACATCTCATTTTCTTCTTACTTATACAAATTATCAACTTCCTTCTGCCTTTCTTATAATTTTTCCTCAAGTATTTTCTATTACTTTTTTTCGATAGTTGTGACCATGAAAGCATACGGTCTTCGACCTAATCGGCCACAAACAGGCGATGGTTTCTTCAGAAATCTACATCTTAGACATAATCTTGATGACACACATTATACACCAGAAAAAAAAAGTCCAGCTAAAACTCGCTGGTTGAGAGGCATAGCACCTCATCTTCAGCTCGCTATTGTTAGACTAACATCTGATAACGCTAAAGGGCAAAAACGAACCGGTAAAGTCTCACTTTCCAACACTGCAACGGTTAAAGCACTCGAGAAAATAGGTATTCAAAATAGATGGGCATCATGCCCTGATATTATCCAATTACTTGAATTGGAAACAAGTTTCATCAAAGGTGACTATATTAAACAAGCGAATCGACTGGAGTTTAAACAAGTCCAAAAGATAGGCTATTACTTCGATGGTCGCAATGAACCACGGAAAACAGCCGTGGCTTATTCTCTCGCTTTTCGCCTTCTTAAAGAAACTCCACAACCACGTCATATAACATAACGTACTGATTTCATACATCAGAATCATTGTACATATTGTAAATAAATAGAAAAGAAAAGTAAAAATCTTTTTTTTTTGACATATCTTCCTTTGGGCCGAATGTCATAAAAAGAGAAAAAAAAACTTTGAGGAGATAAATTT